>APFE030191260.1:2010-16498 GCA_000404065.3 Pinus taeda
AGTTTTCATCATTGACTGGTAATCAAGTGGTTTCACCATGTTCGACATCGACTCATTTATTCACATGGCTAGAATCGTACCAATTCGGGAAGTAGAGATGAAGACCCTGGATCTAGTTTCCACCATCCAGGCTGCGAGGAGTTTTGTATTCATTATATTGTAGACCAATTATAAACAGATGGTTGTGTCCATACTAAGTCTACACGAGTCTATGATTATGATGTATTATGAAATCATTCCTGTATCAGAGTAGTTAGTCTGTTAGTTAAAGTTTTGATCTGAGTATGGGAATGCCTACCTCAGCGATGATATAATCTTATACATGTATTTTGTGTTGAAAATTGCAGGTTCTGACTGGGCTCTCCACAAGATAATCCTTGAAATGAAAAAGTACTTCACCCTTCCTAGATGATATAAACCCTTATCTATTACAGGCTTCGCACTTTAGGGGGCAATCTGTTACACTGAAATTTGTCACCATGACTATCTGCAGTTAATATGGCTCCATCAATAGTCATATTATCCTCCTTGTCAAGCCTTATACCTCTGCTCTCCATGTCAAACTTCAAAAAAGAGAGAAAGTCATTAAAAATCATGTTATCTCTGGGTACGCAGGTTCTCTCTACCTTGCCTGCGTGTATGCATCCCAAACTCATTGTACCTACGTACTTGTACGCTCTGTAAGCCAAAGGATGGGTGCGTACCCCTGTAAAAGTCAAAAGGCGCGAGTTTCATCTTAAAAAAGTTACTTGTGGTCACTTCTAGAGCCTTCTAGAAGAGTGTTTGACGTGTATTGAGCGCCTCCAGATGGTTCATGCATCCCTATGATAGAGGAACTTATCCCATCAAGAGAGGAGCTACCCCATCCAAAAGAGGGAGTATCCCATTGATGTTGGACCTGAATAAGTTCCTCTAGAACACTATAAATACAGGCCTTGGGCCAGAGGAGGGGAGGTTAAAAGCTGAACATTCCAAAGGGTAGATGCTGCTGGAATTAGGACTTCCTTGTAAAGCTTGTAAGGAGAGATTCCCATCCTTTCTTGTTTCATTTGGAAGTGGGTGAGCTTGTCAAAGTAGAGGAAAAATCTTGCTGGACCCTGGGAGGAACTTGCACAACACCAAGGCTCAGGTTGTAATGGTTTCATTTTGTTTCCTATTAATGCAAATAAGTCCATTCTTCTCAATGATTTGTTGTTAATGAATTGTTTCATATGCTCCTTGGTCTATATGTTGAATATGTTTTGTTTTATGAGATATTCAGGTGTTATGTAATCGTTTGATTGTTAGTGTATGCAGGTTTCGAAGTGAAGGAGGAGCTCATCTGGATCAACGAGGCTAGACTACTACAACAACGTTGGATTTGAGGTAGGATTGAAAACACTTGGTTTCTCGTATGATAATGCATGTTTAGAGAAGGATTGCTCTTAATTGTATTGTTTGTCACTAGAAAGTCTTAGGCTTCTAGGGAGGTTAGTTTTGTCCGCAAAAATAACTCTTTCCGCATGACAAGAGTTCTCCATATAGTTCAAAGGAACTTGGTGAGACTGAATCACCAAGAAACCATGATAGCCATAAAGGACTTATCAGAGGAGATGCAACGTTGCATGGTAGGAGTACCACGGGACTAGGTGTGACTATTTCAACGTTTGGCCAATGACGCTGTTTATTTTCTAGCTGCTCATCCTGAGCCAGATAGATAGATGATCAGATATTTTTATGATTATACATGATGATGGGCATAAGCCAAAATTTTGTAGGGCATTTTGTCTCAAATTTTTGTATATTATTTTGGATACAAACACTCTATCTATATACAAACGATTTTATGATGATCATATATACAGATGATATTTCGATTATTTTTGATGTTTTTTAATTTGACGAATGATTTATATGCCAATACAATGCTTGATTAGTAATATAATCTGCTAAGAAATTTTTTGATCGTGGAATGTGAACATATGTGATATAACCAAATGATCGTTGCAACAATCGCACTCTCAAAAATTGGCGATACAAATAGGGATCTCGTACCCGATAAATGTTATTCAGCTGAGATACCACCAATTGTGAATCTAAATAAACCATAAATGAATCAATATCAAGAGATATTCCTTCAGATAGCAAATTAATAACAATATTATATTCGACAATATTATTCGAAGCAAGACCGATACATACTCCTCTTGAAACCATCAACTAGCCTTATGGATAATAAATCTCCCACGCCGCGGAAGCAAGGTTTCGGGTGTGCCTACTCGCACCGTCAATGAACCGTAAATATATTGAATCGTCCATCAATACCTACCAAAGAAGATAAAAAACATTGACATCACTAAAACCGATAGATAGACATGTACAAACATACAGTATATACAAACAAGTAATTGCTCGGCTGAAGCCTAAGCAAAGTACGTCATAAGGTTGAGCCCATTTCTGGGTTTCACCAACTTGTTTCCTTTAGATTCAACCAATTCATCTGCTCCCTTTTTTAAAACTTGCTTGACAATAAAGGGACCGTACCACATAGACTTAAACTTGCTTGCCCCCAAGGCGTCTTTGTCTTGATCGTAGACTAGGACAAGGTCACCTTCAGAAAAATTTCTAGGATGGTTAGCTTCATCATATTGAGTTTTTACCCTCTTTTTATGGGATTCATTTATTGTAGCGACATCTCAATGCTGCTCATCAAGATGCTCCAAATAAACGAGGTGCTCTTCGAGACTAGAAGTCTCTGGAAGAAGTTCAACAACTAGTTTAAGAGAAGGAATTTCACATTCAGCAGGAAAGATATATTCCAACCCGTAAACCAGTTGAAAAGGAATAAAGCCAGTGGCAGTATTAACTAATGTCCGATATGCCCAAAGTGCCGGATACAACATGTGTGCCAATTGGATCTAGCTTTGTTAATTGTACTTTGCAGGATGATTTTAAGGGATTTGTTCAAGACTTCAACCTACCCATTGACTTGAGGATAATACAGGTATGAATGCTCCTACCATCTAGGTAGATATTGGTGGCCACTTTCCTATTCCGTTTTGACCCCCAACACTGTCTCTTTCAGATTTTTGGTTTCCTTAATTATAGCACAATTTACTATTTTTGGTAGTTTTTCAGGTCCTGAACTTCCAGATCCGTTCTGAGGCTCTAAACAGTGTTTCTAGGGAAACCGGAGAAACTCGAAACATCCCAAACTAGTCTTCCAGTTTGTTTTCAGTCTTTTCTTTGAGATCTTCCAAATGAGGTATTATGATAGCCAAACGAAGATCCTATGCCAAAGTTACGGCCCCAGGAAGTTTATGTACCAATTTACCCAAACGGGGCCCACAGTTTTGGCGCTTCATCTCCTAGGGTTAGGTTTTTGGATGTTTAGGGTTTTCCATTGTTTCTCAATAATAAATAGGCCTTTTAGCCTCATTGTAACATAGTTCTGAGGCATGTAGCTGCGACATCTCTTCTTAGAGATAAGCTACCATCACCCGAGATAGTCTTATTTCCATTTTGTTTGTAAGTATATTTCAATATTTGATATTAATGAAATGAAGTGTTATTTCTACTGCATCTTTGTATTTATGGTTATATCTGTAATTTTTTGCATTCCTGTTTAAATATGGATTAGCCGGAAACCCAACTTGAGAGCCAATCTAGACATCAGTTGATTTTGGAAATGACTTCCATGGTCAGTGACAATCTCTTTAGGGATACCAAACTGGGAAATAACTTGATTGAAGAGAAACAAGGCCGCTGTTTCACTGTCATTCTTAAAAGTAGGCATGGCCTCATCCCACTTCGTAAAGTAGTCTATGGACACAATGATATACTTGTGATTCCCTACGGAAGGCGAATTACAAGTAGTAAAATAAATGCCCCACTTCGTGAAAGGATCGATAGCGATACCAGGGAAATGCGGAGCTGGATGTGTGCACATTTCCGAGTATAGACCTCACAAGGGTGGCATCTTTTGACTACCTCAATACAACCTTTGAAGATCGAAGGCCAAAAATAGCTTGCTCACAAACTTTTTTGGCTGTTACAAGCCCAGATAGATGATTGCCACAACCTCCACTGTGGAAATCATTAAAAACTGACTAAGCTTTTTCCAAGGTTAAACAATGCCTAAGGGTTGAATCAATCCCACAACAATACACTGTGTCACCTATAATAACATAATTCTTAGCGAGGTGACACAAATTTCTACGCTCGTCCTTGAAAAAAGCGGGCAAAAACTTCGAAGTCTGGAGATATATAATGAGGTCCCCATACCAAGGATCTTGTGAGGAAAGAAGAAATAAATGTTGATAGGAAAACATTTCTCGTGTATAACTTCCTCACAAGGCAACTCTGATATCAACTCTGCAAATACTAAAGATTTCTTAGATTTAGCCGACATGAATTCAAGATCGAATTCTTGCAAAATGAAAATCCATATATTATATTTGCCTCCAATCACTCGTGTATTGAGAACAAACTAAAATGGATTGACGACTGCTAAGACGAATGTTTTTTGAAGCAGAATGTAATGCTGAAGCCGTTGGACAACATGGACTGCTGCCAAAGCCAATTTCTCGATGGGAGAATAGCGAAGTTCAGGACCTACCAAGCCTCGAATTAGATAGTAGATTACATGCTCACAAAAGGCATCATCTTCGTGAACCAGAACCATACCTATGGTTGATTCTGCTGCAGTGAGATACAAGAGGAAATCTCTTCCATAATCAAGTGGACTCAATAATGGGGCATAGGTTAATGCTTTTTTCAAAGCATCAAAATATTGTTGCGCGAAATTATCCTATACAAATGGGACCCCTTTCTTAAGCAAACACATAAATCCTTTTGTGATCTCGGCATAATTGGATATAAATATCCTCAAGAATTTTTCTTTTCCTTGGAGAATTTGAAGTTTACGTATGGAACACAGGGGAGGCAACTGACGTATTGCCTCAACCTTGAAGGGATCTACATGAATCCCCTCCGTTGACACTGTTAGAAAATTATATATTACAGAGCAATGGAACACATAAGATATTGTAGAAATATAGACACAAAAAACACATAGAACAAGAGAGACTCAAATATATGTGGTTCACCTAGTTTGGGCTACGTCCATGGAGAAACAATCAGTCCTTCCTTTTATATTATCCAGCAAATTGAAGAGATACAACCTACAACAAATCTGCTATAATTCCATCTTCGCTCTCAATCTCATCTCTCTTCCTCTCTCAGAATACATAACTACATAGACGCAGTACAATTCCATCATATATAGCGAGGAGGTTTCCTTCTAGGGCATAAAACCCTAAATTAAACATAACTTCTGTCGTCATATCTTTGCCTAATGAACGACCCAGATTGACTACGAAATTACAACATTTTACAAGGAAATTTTACATCTATTTTTAGCTTCAGGGGCGCTCCCTCGATCCCCCACCAAGGGGGACTCCCAAAGGTCGCAGCCTCCCCCCTTGGACCCTCCCTGCAATGAATATTTTACAGGCGACATTGCCGCCCCATTACGAACTGGGGTCAAATGCAGGAATACCTTTGAATACATAAGATAATTAGGCTCCACACCCAACAATCTCCCACTTGGAGACTGATTATAACAACTCCACTGCTACTTCATTTGCTGGACAATGGCTCCACTTTGGACCTGACTGTTTCTCATCTTCTTCATCATACTTGAAGACTAATTGAAACTGAGCAGATTCTCAGTTTCTCCCTGGGTACAACTTTTGTTAACATATCTACATGATTCTAGCTAGTGTGTATCTTTTCCAGCTTCAACTGTCCATCTTCCAATGCTAACCATATGAAATGGTACTTGAGCTGTATATGTTTAGTCTTGGAATGAAATGCAAAGTTCTTTGCAAGATGTATGGCACTCTGACTGTCACTATATAGCCTGCTTAACTCCTGCTTCTTACCCAATTCATCCAGAAACCTTTGTAAACAAATCATTTCTTTACTAGCCTCTATAGCAGCAACATACTCTGCTTCTGTTGTTGAGGGTGCAACAACAATTTGTAGTTTTGAGACCCAACTGACAGCTGTTCCACATACAGTAAACACATACGCTATTGTGCTCCTCCTATTATCTCTATCACTTGCCATATCTGCATCAACATATCCCTGTAGAGTAATGTTTGAGCCACCAAAGCATAATTCTTGATTTGTGGTACTTCTCAAATAACTGAGAATCCACTTCACTGCCATCCAATGTTCTTTTCCTGGATTGTTCATGTACATGCTTACAACTCCCACTGCATGTGCAATATCAGGCCTTGTGCAGACCATTGCATACAATAAGCTTCCAACTATTGATGCATATGGAATTTTAGACATATGAGCCATTTCTTCCTGAGTCTTGGGACACTCCTCCTTACTTAATTTGAAATGGCTAGCCAAAGGTATACTAATTGGTTTTTCATTTTGCATATTAAACCTTTTCAACACCTTTTCTATGTACTCGCTTTGAGACAATGTTAATTTGTGATTCTTCCTGTCTCTAGTTATTCTCATACTAAGGATTTGTTTTGCAGCACCCAAATCCTTCATTGCAAATGAGTTCACCAATTTTCTTTTGAGCACATTTATTTCCTTCATGTTAGAACCTGCAACAAGAATGTCATCTACATACAATAACAATATAATATAGCTGCCATCATTTTTCCTTTTGAGATAAACAAAATGATTAGAGTGACATCTAGTATAACCTTGTTCATACATAAACCTGTCAAATTTTAGATACCATTGCCTTGGATCTTGTTTTAATCCATACAAGCTTTTCTTCAACCTGCACACCAGTTTCTCCTTCCATTTTACCTCATATCCTTGTGCTGCTACATATATATCTCTTCCTCCAAATACCCATGGAGAAAGATTGTCTTTACATCTAACTGCACAAGATACAAATCTTCAGCTGCTACTAGACTTAAAATAGTTTTGATTGAAGTCATTTTAACAACAGGAGAAAATAGCTCATCGAAGTCTATACCCTTTTTCTGTGCAAACCCTTTCACCACAAGTCTAGATTTATACCTTTTTCTACCTCCGTCTTCTTCTTCAATTTGTAAACCGATTTATTCTGCAATTTTGTTTTACTTGCAGGCAACTTGACTAAGTCCCAAGTCTGGTTATGTGCTAAGGAGTCCATCTCTTCTTTCATGGCTTGTTCCCACTTCTTCCCAGTTTCTACCTGTACTGCTTCTTCATAACATTCTGGTTCACCAAAATCAATCAACAATACATAATATAATGAAGGAGAGTATCGTTCAGGGGGTCTACTTATCCTGGTAGATCTTCTAACACCACTTTCAGGTGTTTGAGGTGCTTGTTGCTGTTGTGGTTGTTGTTCTAGGATGTTGATCATTATGATTTTCAGGCACCATCACTTTTTCTGTGATCTTGTCAAGCACTGTGTATTCTCTTTTTTTTTCCTGTTTCTTTTCCTGCAGCTAATCCTTATACGAAACATTTTAATTTAATATGACATCTCTTCTCCCAATGATTTTGTGTTTTTCATAATCATAAAATAGATAGCCAAAATCATTAACACCATATCCAATAAAAGTACATTTCTTTGATTTTGCCTCAAGCTTTGTTCTATTTTCTTTATTAATGTGGACAAAGGCTTCACAACCAAAAGTTTTTAAAAATGAGTAGTTTACCTTTTACCTGTCCATGCCTCCTCTGGAATACCACCATCCAAAGAACTTGAAGGCCCTTTGTTTATTAGATAAACAACAATATCTACAACATCTGCCCAAAATTGTAAAGGCAATCCTGCATGTAATCTCATGCACCTTACACGCTCCATGATTGTCCTATTCATCCTTTCTGACACATCATTTTCTTGTGATGTTCCTGGAACAATCTTCTCTCTGCGAATTTCATTCTCTGAAAAATACCTATCAAACTCTTTGTTGCAATTTTCACCTCCATTGTCTGATTTGAGACACTCAACCTTTTTCCTGTCTCATTTTCAACCAAAGATTTCCATTTCTTGAAAGTATCAAATACATCATATTTATTTTGAATACAATAAATCCAGGTGTTTTTGGTTGGATCATCAATAAAAGTAACATAATAATGAGAGCTACCAAGAGATGATACTGAGTAGGTCCCCATACATCTATATGCACAAGCTCTAATTTTTTTTTCTCTTCTTTTCTTTCCCAACTCTTAGGAATCTGACTCTCTTATGTTTTCCATAAACACAATTCTCACAAAATTTTAAATCAACATGCTTCAAACCTGGCAACAAATTTCTTGAGTGAAGAATCTGCATCCCCTTCTCACTCATGTGCCCGAACCTATGATGCCATAATGTCTTATCTTCTCCTATAGAGGTTAAAGCATTAACATAATTAGAAATACCATTGCATAAATACAATGTACCAACATTTTCTCCTTTTTCTATTACCAGGGATCCTTTAGTGACCTTCCAGGTTTTATCTGTAAAAGTAGTCACACAGCCTTCACCTCCCAACTTCCCTGTTGAAATAAGATTTTTCTTCAGATCTAGAACATGACTTACCTCCTTCAATAGTCATTGATTTCCATTCTGTTGTTTTATGAAAACTGTACCCATTCCAATGATTTTACAGGGTTTATCATCACCCAATTGAAGCTGTCCAAAATCTCCTTGAACATAATCATGAAAATGTTTCCTATCATGTGTGGCATGGAATGAGGCCCATGAATCTACCATCCAAGAATCAATAATATTTTCTAATGAAAGAATCAAAGCATCTTGCGACACATCACCTGTCACATTTGCTTCATGATTGTTTTCTTATTGTGCGTCTCTTTCTTTTCCCTTCCGAGACTTGCAGTCTTTCTCCAAGTGTCCTTTCTTCCCACATTTCTAGCACACTATCCCTAATCTGGACTTGGATCTGCCTTTCCTTGACTTACTATGATATTGTAGGCTCCTTCCCTTTTCCATTTTTCTTCCCCTAGTCTCTGCAGTCAAAGCATTACCTGATGTCTCACCATAGCTTTTCCATCTCATTTCTTCGCTAAGGATTGCACCAACAACATCATCAAACTTTAAAGTACTAAATCCAGAGAAAGAGTTACTAATGGTCATAACTAAACCATTCCAACTTTCTGGAAATGAGCATAGAAATAACAGAGCCCTAACATCATCATCAAAAGTTACCCCTACAAAACTTAACTGACTGGTAACTATATTAAATTCATTTAAATGATAAGCAACAGATCCACCTTCTGACATTTTCATATTAAATAAATGCTTCATAAGAAATACCTTATTTGAGGCTGAGGGTTTTCATATAGTTTGGCCAATGTCGACATTAAACCCTTTGTTGTCGTTTCCTTTGAAATATTAAATGCTACCGATGCCGTCAGGCACAACCATATTGTTCCAAGTGCCTTTCTGTCGAGAATATCCCATTCTATGTCTGTCATACTCGTCGAATTCTTTTCCTTTCTGCTCAATGGTTGGTACAAATCTCTCTGGTACAAATAATCTTCCATCTGCATCTTCCACAACCGGTAGTTTTGGCCGTTAAATTTTTTGACCCTAAACCTACCATCTTCCGCCATTGCTCCCACTCGACCCAGGAACCCTTCTCTCCTGTGAGTTTATCAACCAAATAGACCTTCAGCTCTAATACTAGTTGTTAGAAAATTATATATTACAGAGCAATGGAATACATAAAATATTGCAGAAATATAAACACAAAAAACACATAAAACAAGAGAGACACAAATGTACGTGGTTCACCCAGTTTGGGCTACATCCACAGAGAAACAACCACTCCTTCCTTTTATATTATCTAGCAAATTGAAGAGATACATCCTACAACAGATCCACTGTAATTCCCTTTTCGCTCTGAATCTCCTCTCTCTTCCTCTCTCAGAATACAAAGCTACATAGGCGCAATACAATTCCATCATATATAGCGAGGGGGTTGCCTTCTAGGGAAAAAACCCTAAATTAAACATAACTTCTACCGTCAGATCTCTACCTAATGAACGACCTATATTGACTACGAAATTAAAACATTTTACAAGTCAATTTTACATCTATTTTTAGCTTCGGGGGCGTTGCCCCTGTTATCACTCAGGCTGTTCCCTGCTTCTTGTAGGGAATATGATCGAGGTAACCACTAACCAATCTTTTAGCTGCAGGTTGTAGAGCTATAACAAGGGTCTCTTTCACCTCTAGTTACCTTACATTAATATGTCAATCCGGGATCGTCTGGTTATTTCAAAGGGTGTCTCAGTCTGAGGCTAGCATTTTCCAGAGTAATGCTTGTAGTACAACTATTCAAAAGTTATGCAAGTAAAGTAATGCAAACCTACAACTTAACTACTTCAAAAGACCAAATCGCACCAAGTATTGCATCATCCAAAGGTTCGGCAGCAATAGCCCATCCTTTTGATAACTGATGAGAATAGATCAGAGGTCTGGGATCCGAATAGCAGATGCTGGGCTCGCTATAGCCTGGGATCGTTCTTAATGATTAGAAATGAAACAACAAATAAAAGAAATGATAATGAAATGGAACAACACATCAGCCAAGGGCTTGGTAACAATAACACATCCCTTTCATAGCTGGTGGGAGCAGATCAGAGGTCTGGGGACCAGGTAGCAGATGTTGGGGTCCACTACAACCTAGGTCTGTCCTCAAGAAACAACAAATTAGCAATCTGGAAATGGAACAACAAATAAATGGAACATCAAGTAAATGGAACAACAAGTAAATGGAACAACAAGTAAATGGAACAACAATTCATGAATATAACAACAATTGAAATAAACAATAACCAAGTCCTTTAAACTGCAAGTCTATTTAATCATGCCAATCAAAACATCAATCTCTCAATCTTATATGATAGAACAATACTATAGAACCTTAGAAACACACTCTACTTAATCTGCTTCTGTTAAAACACATACGACTGCATCTCATAAAGAATAGTCACGTTCAATAACCATGTGAAACAGACCTTTCCAGATGACTTGTTATAATGCAGAATACAATCAGGAAGAATTCTGTAATAAAGTAACAGTGTCCTGTAGGAATGAATCAATACTTAAAGAATTGATAAAATAACATAGCATCGATATAAAGTTCAAGAACACGAAATGACTTAATCACAATAAAGCATGTAATAGAATATTCTCAAAACACAACAGATTACCAGATTAATTTTATGAACAAACCACACGGAAACCATGCGTAATAATACAAGATCAAGTGTCCTCCAGGGGCGGGCCCTTAGCCTCCAGGGGCACACCGCTTAAGATGAATCCAGGCTCAAAGATAAAAAGTGAACAAGTCTGTATTAAAGCATGCAATAAAATTACAGAAACTCAAGTCTTCAACAGAACATAAAGATCATAGTCCAGATCTTTCTTCAAAGAAATTACACACTTCCCAGAAATTACCCCGAAATTCCCCCCGTAACTAACAATGCTGTCCCTTTTTATATGAGGGACGACGGAGACATCTAGATACAGAAATAGGTTAAAACAACGATCCCTCAGGATCTAAGATCCTGAGGGATACGCAGAATCATTAATGCTGCGTTACTTCTTCCTTCTTTTGTTTCGCACTGGTATCTCCGCGTCCTGTTTTGGGCTGATCCGTGTCGATCTGGTTTGTTTCTGGTCTCCCGTCACAGGGACAACAGTTAGCTTGTCTTTATCTTTACTTTTTGGATGGCCACCTTTCGCTTCTCCACCTTCCTGCACATAGAAACGACGTCTATCAGTGCTTCTTATTAATTTCTCGTATTGTGTTATAAGTTCTTATTATTATCTAAGTTTCCCATGCAAAAAGGCTTTTGAGTTTTCATGAAAAGATACCGAAATGACCATCAAAACATACCTTCCTTGTACTCCACACACCCCCCAGCTTACCCTTTTTCATGGCCTCATGAAAACATTATAGTTGACATGCAGAGCAGTGAGGGAGTAGGCTGGAGATGGAATCTCGTGTGGAGGCCTACACCCATGATGCGAAACGAGATGATCAGAGAAATGGCTCGTCTGGCCCTCAGGCATCTCATACAGGGCTTGGTATCCAGGTGCAGGATGCCAAATGATTGGACTCCTGAACCTATATCCTAACCAGGATGGTCCTGCCCTCAAAATAATTTCACCATAGAGGGGAAATCGGTTAGCAGCAAGCTTGAAATTTTCATACTTAAATGGCTCTCTGAGCTGAATGTTCGGATTAGACACTCGATATCGAAATTTAGCTACTTCAATGGCATGGTCTTTGATAGAAGCAAAGAACTCAAGCCCTTGCCGAATGATTGATTCATGCATGGGTCCTAGTGCTTCAATCACCCCCGGAGTTCTCATGAGATTTCTATGACTTCTCCATAACTGTTCCGGGTCTCTAGGTTCAGCTCTTACCCATAGGTCTAATCCGTTTTCTTGTCTCTGAAATGCATTGTAGGCTTTGAGCCATTTATTTTGATTGACTACAAATGAAATGAATGCTTGTAATTGAATGTCTCCAACAAAAGGGCCAGTGTTTAGCTCGGTTTCTTGCTCTAGTACAAGGTTATGCAGATAAAATTCACACAATAACCTTTGTACTTTTACCCCATAATGCTTACAGCAGTTTATAAAATCATCTATAGTATTAATTTCTATAGGAGCACCTGCCCTAACGGCTTTAATTTTCAATTGCAAGTATCTTTCCATTAGAAACAGGGCATAATTTTTGGCAGGGGCCCTACATGCTAAAGCATCATTGTACAGAGCACACAAGGTATCCATTTGTTTAATAACTACATCTAATCTACGGGTTACCTTGGCAACTTTCTCTTGCTCCTTTTGCCATCCTTCGAACACTTGGCTTTTTGACAGGTTGACATTTCTTAACTGCTGCTGTAATTCCTCATATTTTTCATGGGGGACTGTTTGTTCCCTGAGCCTTTCTGCTTCTTGCTGGGCTTGCTTTAAATGATGGTGAAGGGTTCTTGTTTTTGGGTCCTTTTTCCATGCATCTGTGGAGCCTGGGAGTTTTACTTGGACTTTCTTATTACGCTGTTTGGAATTCATAACCCTTATTACTCCCGAAGATGGTGCCTCCGTCTGAACCACCTTATCATCTGTTTCAATTTTAATGCGAACTCCAACCCACTGCTGTTCCTTTTCAAATGGAACATCAGTCTGTTCTTCTGTTTCAATTGGAACAACAGTTTGTCTTTCTTCCTCATTAGGAACATCAGTTTGTCTTTCTGCTTCATTAGGAATAGCAGTTTGGCTTCTGTCAGGGTTTCAGATAGTGGAACGGCTCCCGGTTCTTCGTCTCTTATTCTTACGGGGTCTTATTGGCGTGGTCGAACCTTTTCTTGTTGAGGTCCTTAACCCCCTTTGTCTTGCTTTTAGAAGCCTGATCTGTTGGCGAAGCCTGACTATCATGTTTAATAGTGTCCCTTTTTCTTTTTGCAATTCCCTTATTTCTCTCATCTTCTCAGAAAGAATCGCTGACTGTTTGCCGCGGGTTGGAGTGTGACTAATTTCCGGATTTTCTTCTTGAGGTGGCCGATCCGGGGTAAGAACCTTTCTTGGCTCTGCTGTTTCCTGGGCCAATTCTTCCTCTGCCCTTATTTCCTCCAGATTCTCCTCTGGTGCCTTCTGACTAGGAACAGGTTGTTCCTGCCTGATATCTTCTGTTTTCTTCTCATCATGGATGGGTGGAATTTCTATTTCTGCCTCTTCCGAATGAACTTCCTTGGGTGCATCTTTTTCTTGGGTTTCTTCTCTAGTCTGGAGGTTGGATGGACTCAGGGTCTGGCCATACTCGCCCATATTGGCCAGAATATTGGCCAATTCATCTTCCCCTATCGGGTTCTGTACTGGGCTTTCCTCCTGCTGTTCCATTTCTTCCTCCCGTTCTGGCCGCTCACTCTCTTCCTTCTCAACTCCTTCTTCTTCATCCTGTTCTATTTCCGCTGATTGTTCTTCATCTTCCTCTTCTGTTTCTTCTTCGGCGGACTGCTCTGTTTCTCTGCTGTTTTTTTCTTCCGGATCTGTCCCTGTGGACTGTTCTACGTCCTCGTTACTTTCTTCTTGTAAAAAGAGCTTCGGCGTAAATCACATAAGAAAATTATTGTCGACGCGTTTCGAACCAACTAGTGTGGTTCATCGTCAGGACAAGTTGAAGAAACAGATCAGGCTTTAGCATTTTAAATAGGCTGAGTAGAGACTCTAACGGCTACATAACAACTATATTTGACTCTAGGACCAAGGCTCTAAATAAATTAAATCTTATTATTATTTGTTATTTTAATTATAGAGATGGGAGAAATTAGGTAAGATTAATAAATAAGCGGATGTTATCCCAACCAATTATTTGTTTAAATAAATTAAAGGTTATTTATACATTTTTAAGAAATAATTGAAGTTATATAAATTAATAAATAAGTGATTTATGTTATATATAATAATAAATCTATTAATAATAAGATGATAATATTATATTTCTAGAGATAT
>APFE030191265.1:1818-149394 GCA_000404065.3 Pinus taeda
GGAGATGAAATCATCCCATGTAATGCCCTGTAATCCAAGCTGATGAACCACCAAAATCTTAATAAGAGCAAAATGATAAACACTGTTAAGTTGCTGCTGAGGGGTTTTGTGCTACATGAAGGTGTTCATCCTCTCTATGCTCCTGCAAATGAAATATGGGATGTTCATCATCCGTACTCTAGTAAAATGCATGAGCAACCTGATGTGATAAGCATATAAACAAGAGAACCTTCCCTCACAGCTGAAATATTTCATGATTAACTTCATTAGTGGTGCATATTCACCTTTCAGATATCGCAATGGAAAGACTCTTTTGAGCTGCCTCAAGAAACCGGCTTTAATATATGGCTCATATTGCTGCCGATCAATCTTCTGTTTCTTGTTCCATGGTTCTCCAACGTTCGGTATGCTGGTTGCTAATGAGGCCGTTTCAGGTGTAAGTGTGAAAGTGACACCGGCTAAGATAACGTGATCTCCATGTAAGTGAAGCACAAAAAGACGAGCCAACTCATGATGAAATTGAACACTAGCCACCTTTTGACAAAACTCAAAGCATGACAGATGCTAGAAACATGACATAGCAAGAGGGCAGGCCTACAATTCTATAAGGGTGGTTGGTTCTTCCCTAACACGTCTGCCACTTTTATGAGGTCTCTGGGGAGCCTATTCTTCCGAGGATGAGTCACTTTTGGTTTCCATTTCATAATCCGATGAGTGCTTAGATGCCATGACTGCTGTACCAAATTCCTTGAAGAAAAGATGCTATTGTATATGGACTGTGCTTGGACTGCCCTTTAATGATGTATGAAACTCTGTGTTGTAACGCAATATAATTGAATTCTGCCACCAAGGGGAACAATGCAACAAGGGACTGTTAGGAAGGGGAATAATATGAAGGGATTAGGGATTATGGGGAAAAATTTTGTTTAGGGACATGTAGGAGGGTTTGGGAATTTATATAAGGTAGGATTTTGGGGTTTTACATTTGACAAATAATGAGTGGAGGGGATAGGGAATAGGGGTTTAGTAACGTTTTAGGGTAGGGAAAGATGGGAAAAATGGAATAGGGGGGAAGGGAATGATGGAAAGAAGGGGAAAAATGAAAGGGAGGAGGAACCTTGGCATCAACACAACGAATTTGCAACCCTAACAACAATGGTTTGATGATTTCAAGTGGTAGGGTTTAGGAGTTTTTATTGCAACTATAAACGGCCATAAACCACCATCATATTCACAAAAATGTATGAGCAACCGAGATGTCGACAGTACCTGGCAATTTCAAGGGTTTCAAGGTGATTTGTTGCAAATTTGGAGCCAAACCAGGCCTTTATGGGTGTGCACCGCGCAACATACACAGTGCATCATGCCCTTTCTGTGCGCCACACCTGTGTTGTTTCACAACTGTGTGGTCGCGCCCAGTGCGCTGCGCTCCCTCTGTGCGCCGTGCCCCTCTGCCTGTGCACTGCGCTTGTGAAAACACCTCCAACCTCACTCAAAACGCGTGCTTGCACTCACAATCAATTTGAAATGCTTTCTCTCTATCCTTGGTGTGCAAAATGACATTGTTCCTTGTGGAAATTCTATATAAAGACATTGGGAGTCATGGTTTTGATTTTTGCTTCTTCAAAACCCACTTTGATAATGTTTTGTTTTGGCACTTTTTCCCTGATTTAATTCAACTTTGTATTTCACTTTTCCCTTTGAATTTTTAGCTAAAATGATGAAATTTTTGGCACTTTTTGTAGGGGTTACTGACATGGCATTTGGCCAAGGAAACCATGACTACACCTGAAGAGATAAACTAGAAACGTTTTTTGAAAATTATCACAAATGACACACTGTTTGACTTTTCTTCAAAACAAAGTTTTGAAGAACAATCGTAATTTGTCAACATGACGATGACAATATTTAAATCACAACTTTGTAAGGGCATCCCTCTGGCCTGTGTGGCTTTATTGGACATGGTTGAAGACAAAATTGACTAATCCCTAGACCTAATTACGAAAAATGACTCTTCTCCATTAAAAGATCAAACATTGACTGTCATGGACTTTAATAAATATTGATGAAAAGACCTAAGCCAACAGGTGCCAGACTTGAGGGGTAAGGGGTAATGATTGACAAGATCCTCCCGTCAGATTATGGCATGACCCTAGCGAAATGCATCTAAGTGGATGGAGCGAGACACCTAAAAATGAAATTCGAAAAGAGTTTTGATCTCTGACAGAGGACTGACAAGACCGACTCTAACATTGGCTCCAATGGGGGATGGTAGCTCCTTGGAGGTGCCAAGAACAACAGATCTTTGGAAGAGCTAGACAGTGCCTTCATCCATTGGGCTATGGAGTCATTATTTCGACAAACAACACAAGACTCTGACTCATTTATGAAACTAAAATGACCGAAAAAATGACACAAATTTGATATTGAAATGACTTGAAAACTAACTTGACAAATTCTAACCAAATTGAAATAAAATAGTATTTACAGTGACAGTGGAAGCAGTGTCAACAACTCAGAAATGGTATCGCTTGAGCAACCAACCATTGGTCGGCCCTCCTGGAAAATCTTCCCCATTCATTTCCTTCAGAAGAAAGGCATTCTGACCCCGATATGCTGCAATCTTGAAGGGACCTTTCCAGAGATTCTCGAACTTACCATGTTTACCCTTTTCCTCATTCCTTGCATCCCACTTCAGCACCACATCATCTAACTGAAATTTTTCCACCTTTTCTTTTCTGTCATAAATTTTCTTAATCTTCTCCTGCAACTTGGATGTGTTTTGAAAGACTTCTTCTCTGGTTTGTTGTAAGTGGACCATTTGATTCAACCTTCTCTGCATAGGATCATCTTCACTACTGGCCTCCTGAAGAAGTTTGACTACTGGGGCTGCGAGAGAGGTAGGAAACACTGTATCAACTCCATAAACAAGCTCAAACGGGGGCGTACCAATGGATTTCTTCTAGCTGACCCGATCTGCCCAAAGTGCATTGACCAACCTCTTATGCCAGCTCTTCTTGTTTATTTCCAGCAGCTTCTTAATGATGTTCACCAATGATTTATTAGAAGACTCCACCAATCCATTGCCTTGCAGGTGATAGGCAGTTGAGTGACCCAAAATGATGTGATATTTATGACAAAACTCTACCATCCTTTTTTATTTGAAAGTTGTTGCGTTATCAATGATTAACTTATTTGGGCAACCATAGCAAGACAAGATTTTATTTTCAAGGAATGAAATAATTACTGCATCTATAGTTTGTCTGGTGGGAATTGCTTCAATCCATTTCATGAAATAATCTGTCTCTGTGAGGATCCATCTATGCTAACCGGAAGAAGTGGGATGAATTTCACCAATGAAATCCAACCCCCATTGCTAGAAAGGAGCACTCACCTCAATGGGCTTAAGTGGTAAAGGCTGTAATTTCTGCCTTCCTTCGAAAATCTGACACTTATGACAGCTCTTGACCACCTTATATACATCAGCAAACAATGTCAGCCAATAGTATCCCACTCTTAGGACTTTATCTGCTGTTAATTTCCAAAAAAGGTGACCACCACAATCTCCTTCGTGGAAATCCTCCATGACCTTCTTTGCTTCTTTTTCCACCAAAAAATTTAACAGAATGCCACTGGGATATTTCCAATAAAGTACAGAATTTAGAACGCAAAACTTGGCAGCCTTCAATTTGAGTGTTCTAGCTTTGTTTCTAGTCATGTCGGGCAGTGGTGATAAATTGTTAAGCACATATATGATATCTGAATACCACAGAGAAAGAGAAAACATTTCAGATACCTGAATTGACGAACCTTCCTCATTCTCATCGGACATAGCAACGATCAGATTTATGTCTAAGGCGTGCAAGTTTGATTCGGCCATTAACTTTGCCAATCCCTGGCCTTTAACAAGCTTGGTGGGTTTTATTTCCACATCATATTCCAACAAAGTTGCAATCCACTTGCCTCATCTTCCTTCCGGATCTGTCTACACTAAAACATCTTTGCTAGCAGTGTTAGGAACATAAGCCAAAATATGAGAATGCAGAATATATACCCGAAAATATTTCAATGCTTTCACAAGTGCAAGGGCTTGCTTCTCAATGATGTCATATTTTAAGGCTGCATCTCTTATAGCTCTACTGAAGAAAGCAATTGATCTTTCGTGATCATCTCTTATCTGCAATAACACAGCTTCCATAGTATGCTCTGAAGCGAATGAAAACAATATAAAATCCTGAGTGTAGTCCGGGCTGACTAGAACTGGAGCTGAAGAAAGAACCAATTTGACTAAATTGAAAGATTTTATAGCCTCCTCCATCCATTTCACTTGGCTTTCCTTCTTAAGCATGTTTGTAATCTCTCTTAGGTGTTCAACAAGATTAGGTACAAAGTGGCATAGAAAATTCATTTTACCGTTGAAAGATTGAATCTCTTTCTTATTCCGGGGCAGATCAATTTGCTGAATCACTTGTACATGTGTTGGGTCAATACGAATGCCATCTTTTGAGATAATTTTCCCAAGTAGTTTGCCTTCCTCCATAGTGAACAAACTCTTTTTCGGATTCAGTGACAGGCCATATTTTCTACACTTTTGAAAGACAGGTTTTAGATGGTACATGTGTTCTTCATCAGGTTTGGAAAACACCGTCAGATCATCCAAGTACACAACCAAAAAGACATCCTTCTCATTTGTGAAAGCCAAGTCCATTGCACACTGAAATGTGGCACCCGTGTTCTTCAAACCGAAAGGCATTTTAGTGTAATGAAAAGTTCCCCACGGAGTGGTGAACCCTATCTTGTCTCAGTCATCTTCATGGATAGAAACTTGGTTATATCCAAAATAACCATCAAGTAGTGACATACGCGATGCTCCCACTACTCGCTGAAGTATATGATCCATTTTGGGCAGTGGATAGTTATCTTTCAACGAAACTTTATTGAGATTTCTAAAATCAATGCACAAGAGAATCTCACCTGTCTTTTTCCGTATGGGCGCCAAATTAGATATCCAATCCGAAAATCTGATGGGAACAATGATTCCTGATTTGTACAACCTGTTTATCTCCTTTTCAATTTATGGCAACAGCTTTGGATTTAGCCTCCTCAACTTCTATCTGAACGGTTTCTGATTGGGCTTAATGGGTATAGTGTGCTGAATTATATTGGTATCATATGTCTTTAAGTTAGAATAGTCCCAAGCAAACACATCTGCAAATGAAGACAACAAACTGATATATTGGCTTTGATCTTTTGTGGCAATGCTTTAGACAATTTCACCATTTTAGGATTAGTAGCTGTTCCGACATTGACCTCTTCCACACCTTTCTCGGTTGGCTACAATGTTGGTTTGCGGGCTACATCATCTTGATCAAAGAGTTCTTCTAAAGGTATCAAGCCTTTAGGAATAATGTTATTCTTTAGCTGCAACATGTCCATTTGATTGATATGCACATCATCTTTTGCATTATCTTTACCATCATCATTTTCTACATCAATTGAGGTTTCTTTGAACTTACCTTTGTTTTGCAGAAAATCATCAATCTCCTCATCATCTTGGAAGACTTGCCAATATCTCTGATTGTCCAGGACAAGCAGACGATGCTTGACATGGATTTCGAATTTATTACTGGAGTTCATTGGGATCTTCAAACTACTTGTTGCCTTAGAAAGAGCATCAACAATGCTAATTTGTATACGAGGCACACATGTCAAGGTATATTCTGAAAATAATTTTAGGATGTCTAGAACTGCATTACAGTAAGCCCGCATCCGAGGATGCTTTGCTTGATATTTTCCTCTGACCTGCTTAATCACCAATTTAGAGTCTCCATATACTGCAATCCTCTTAGCATTCAGCTTTCTTAGAATTTTTAGTCTAGCAATCAGAGCTTCATACTCAGCTTCATTATTTGAACAATCAAAAGCTAACTTGTAAGAGCTTACCTGCACATTACTAGGCACTTTGTTGGGGGCGGAGAAAGGAATGCGTACCCAAATCCCAATTCTAGTGCCATCATTTCCCACTGCTCCTTCAAAATCCATGGTCCACAAACCTTCTTCCTCCTCTTACAAGTGTTGAAAATCTGTTTGCTATGCTTTGTCTGCTTGCTGTCCATTACCTTCAGCTGGTCGCTCAACGGTGTTGTGCTGTTCTTGTCCTTCTTTCTTTAAAACTCCTCTGAATTTTTCTGTTATTTCTGGAATATCATCTGCTTCTACTAACTGACTATCGATTTCATTGAAACTATCAGAATACAAAACGAAAGACTCTAAATACGTATGTACATAGTTAATCAAATGATTTATTGGTTTCTCCTTGCTTGTAATCATGTATTTCATTTTTTGTTCCCGATACAGTTTCCTCATTTAGCCAAATACTAGAATCGTTGCATAGGAGAAATCTAGTTGTAGTGTCCCTTTCAATTTTGCTACCCAAGACCTGGAGAGAAGCATGCCAAACCTAGGAGGAATATCTGCTACAACAATATCCATCAAAAAATTCTTCATTGGGAGTTGATCTAGACTCACAACCAAGTCTTTAATGAGCCCGATACATCTTACTCTGCTGGAATCAAATGAATAGAGATCATGGTATTGCCGCGTGATGTCCAGACCCAGCTTATCCATGATAGCCTTGGGCATGAGATTGTGAGAAGCTCCGGAATCGAACATGGAATTATGTAACACAAAATCATGCAATCTTAAACTTATATAAAAAGGTGGCACATCACTATCAGGAGAATCACCATTCGATGCTGGCCCAAAAATCATTTCGGGTTGATCATCTTCGACATTCACCATGTCAGACATTGGGTCAAAATTCAAAATTTTGGACACTTGACTTCTATAACTGTTGTTCCTCATTATTTCAGTTAAGGGAATGGATACCTTCAATTTAGAAATTTCATTCTCTAAATTAAAAGCGGGAATATTTTCTACCTCTTTGACTGGGATTTCTTTCCTTTCCTTTTCTTTCGATGCAATTGGCTGATTTTTTTTTTTGCTGATGATGATTTGCTGCTATCTGAATCAACCCCCTCCTTTCCTTTCCTTTGTGCAACTAATGAATCACTTTTTGATGCCTCAACGTCCTTCCTCTTCTAAATTGGTTTAACTGGCACGTCTCTGTTTCTAAGTGAATATCGCTGCTGCTGGGTGGACAGAGAATTCATATAGCCTCTTTGGTACTCATCTGATTCTTCCTCCAAAACAATGTCATTGGCTAGAATGAAATCTGCATCTTTGTGTACAGTCGAGCTTTCTGCATACTCCTCATCCTCGGTAATATAAATAGGCAAATCATCAGGAGTAAAGAAGTGCTTTTCTTCACCTATTATATTCCCGTCTTCATATGACTCCGGTCCATGCACAAAATTTTGATGCAAAGATGGTTGTACTGGCTGCTGCGCTGTTTTCTCTTGGGCTCGTTGATCTCTCTGCCTTATTCTATATTGTGGTTGTTGCTGGCCATGGAAGATAGGATTTCTAACTTGTGGCTCAGGTTTGTCAAGTTTCACCCTTTCAAGCATCTTCTCTACCTTCCAGAGTAATTGATCTACCGAGGAAGGTTCTTCTTTTATGGTGGCCTTCTTTCTACCTTTCCTCTAGCTCTCTTGGTCAGCAGATTTGCTTCAACGCTGACCGTGATATTTTACATGTCTTCCATTGTGGCCAGTTCTCTCTCTCTTAATTGATAAGCCATGTCAGCATCGAAACCATCCGGAAAATTCACCATGGCTAGCCCCACAGGTGGCCTTAGATGATTGGGAATTTCATTATAAACAGAATTGAATCTAATGCAATAGTCTTGGACCAACTCACTAGCGTTGCATTTGATTTGCTCATATTCAGCCAGAATTTGGAGAGGACTCTTTTTCACTTCCCAGCGGCCTAAAAATTGTCTTTTTAGGTCGGCCAAGGTAGCGATACGTGCAACCGAAAAACCTTTGAACCATTTCCTCACTTCACCTGCAAATGTCTGTACAAAGAGTCTCATTGCCACATTCTCTGCATCGATCTCGTGAAGTTCACAGAAATCTACCATTCTATCCACATGTTGCTGAGCGTAATGCTATTAGGAGTGCCATCAAAAAATGGGATTTTGCTTTGATAATATGTGGGCATATCATCTAAAACTTGAGGTAGGACAAGAGGTGCAGAACGAGCAGCCATCGCTCTTGGTAGGTTTGGCCTTGGAGGTGTTGGAGGAGTGTGCGCTATTTGTACGGGGTTAACAATTGGAATTTGAAGTTGTGCCACAATGTAATTATCAATTGACCGGTTAGGCCTTTCCATTTCCAAGTCTACAAGAAACTGTGGATTGGTGACAGTAGAGTCAATCGCCCTTTTAGATTTGGTCTCAAACAATGATATTTCAAACTGATCATCAAAATCTAGCTCTTCAAGATACTCAAAAATGTCAGGACATGAATGGGATTTGAACACGGGAGATATAGAGCTCTCTTGACAACGAAGTCTTGGAATCAAATTGGGATTTTCGGAGATGTGCGGAGAGTCTGGATCTGGATTAGCTCTGGTATATCTTCTAGAAGCCAACGTGCTATTAAGAAAAATCAAAAGGACATGACCAACTCACTCAGCCTATCAAATCCTAAACTTATCATCCAGAAGCTTAGAATTATGAAGAAGTAAGGGGTGTAATTTGGTCCCCAGTATGGTCGCCACTATGTTAGCACCTAAATCTACCTTAGGCTAAAGGAAGGAAAAATTCAGGGTAACCACAAACCATGCTCAGTCTAGTAGCTAGCCCTACCAGAACAGGGGAGGGCTCTCTCCGTGTCACGCTCAGTGAATAAATAAATGATATGGTCTCAGATGACTTACATTGAATATTGATTTTAGGCTAGGTAAATAAACATGGAAACGAGAGGCAATTTTTGATAAATGACTGAGTTTCTAGGATGTATGGGACCAACGAACAACAATGAGCAGAGAATTTAACACAAAGGCACAAATTACTTCGTGAGGCAAGACAAGCGGAAAGTCTAGAAATTAAATTTGAAATAATGCGAAATGGAAAGATTGTTTAGGAGGGTGAAAATGGCATAAACACATGAATCCTTTTCAACAGAAGAAGAACATAGAACGTGAAATTTTCCCACAGGCAGAGTAATACACATGAATTATACCTTATATTACCTAGAAAATTTCACAGGAAATGAATATGAATGAACTGTGCAACATAACGAAATACATATGAAACAGAAAGAGAACACATTTGCTACACTCACACCACATGAATCTCATGAACTAGAGCCGCTGCCTTTCATTAGTTCTGTGTCAAAATATACAATGAGTAACTGAGTTTCTCTCCCACAGTCTCCTAGAAATTACAACCAACCTCTTGCAAATGGTTTTACATACAATAAATAGACTATGCCATTGGGAAATGGAACGACCCAGAGTTGGGGTGTTTTTCAAATCATTACAAACTGGAAATGGAAAGCCAACCAATAGTGACAGGTGTAGCATTACAAAAATGACAAACTGCTTGAGTGACTGCTCGCCTTCCTTTGCCACTTGGATAGAAGCCAACCTTTAGTGAAAATACTTTTTAAACTTTGCCTTAAGTGCCGAGAAAAATGTAGTGTAAATGAGCGGGCCCACTTGGAGAAAATCGCGATTCGAAATGTCGCAGAGCGGAAGTGATTTTGGCCTTTGGGTCTTTGTGCGCCGCACCCAAAACTATAAGCGTCACGCCACTTTGGAGGTGATTTTGAGGTACTTGCTGAAGTCCAAATTGTGCCCAAGTGTGCTTGTTAGAAAGCCCTGCCTTCTACTTTCCAACCCAAGTGTAATTTCTGAATTTGGTGCTCATTTTCCCCTCCAAATCTTCGATCTCCCAAGGCTGCTTCCTGTGTGTCAAAATAGGGGCAAAGAGGTCATTGTTTGAGTGTTTTTGACCCCTTGGGGACTCAAAACTTGCCCAAACGTCTTGTACATGCACCAACAGTCATGATTTTTCATGTTGAATCCAAAAATGTAAACCTTTCGTGATTTGGAGCTCCCTATCATAAGCGTCGCGCTAGTGGCACGGCGCACAGGGAGAAAAACCAGTTTTGTGCACAAAAATTTGTCAAATGACCAAAATTTCCCCAAAATTTTTGAAATTTGGGCTGGATATTCTCTATCAAGTGCTATGCTAGGCCACAGAGGCTTCAGCCAAGATTCGGAGCCGATATTTCTCTTTTTGCCTATTTTGTCTTTTTGTCACTCTCCTCAGTTTCGCCTTCAAATTCCTTATCCGAGCCTTTGAACTCATGTTCTGTGCCCTATACCTGTGTTTCCAATGTCGGAAGCGAGGCCCCTTCCACCTTGGGTGGAGATAACACTCGCTTTGCTGCTGCGAACAAATGTCTACTGTCTCTCTGATAGGTGATTAATACTAGCATAGTAGCAGCCTCATGGCGTTCATACTGATGAGAAGGACCACCTATCTCATCTTCAACCTCTGATAATACATGTGAAGTGCTGAAGAGGTCATAGGAGATGAAGTCATCTCAAGCAATGCCCTATAATCCCAGCTGATGAACCACCAAAATCTTAATAAGAGCAAAATGGTAAACACTGTTAAGTTGCTGCTGAGGGGTTTTGTGCTGCATGAAGGTGTTCATCCTCTCTATGTTTCCGCAAATGAAATATGGGATGTTCATCATCCATACCATGGTGAAATGCATGAGCAACATAATGTGATAAGCATATAAACGAAACGAGAGAACCTCCCCTCACAGCTGAAATATTTCATGATCAACTTCATTAGTGGAGCATATTCATCTTTCAGATATCAGAATGGAAAGACTCTTTTGAGCTGCCTCAAGAAACTGGCCTTAATGTAAGGCTCATAATGTTGCCGATCAACCTTCTATTTCTTGTGCCATGGTTCTCCAACATTCAGTATGTCGGTTGCTAATGAGACAGTTTCAGGTGTCAGTGTGAAGGTGACACTGGCTAAGATAGTGTGATCTCCATGTAAGTGAAGCACAAAAATACGAGCCAGCTCATGATGAACTTGAACACTAGCCACCTTTTGACAAAACTCCAAACATGACAGATGCTGGAAACATGACATAGCAAGAGGGCAGGCCTGCAATTCTATGAGGGTGGTTGGTTCATCCCTAACATGTTTGCCACTTTTATGATGTCTCCGGGGAGCCTGTTCTTTCGAGGATGAATCACTTTGGGTCTCCATTTCATACTCCGATGAATGCTCAGATGCCATGACTGTTGTATATGGACTGTGCTTGGACTGCCCTTTGATGATGGTATGAAACTATGTGTTGTTATGAATTCTGCCACCAAGGGGAACAATGCAAACGGTACTGTTAGGAAGGGGAATAATATGATGGGATTATGGATTATGGGGAGAAATTTTGTTTAGGGACATGTAGGGGGTTTGGGGATTTTATAAGGTAGGATTTTGGGGTTTTACATTTGACAAATGAGTGGAGGGGATAGGGAATAGGGGTTTAGTAACGTTTTAGGGTAGGGAAAGATGGGGAAAATGGAATAGGGGGGAAGGGAACGATGGAAAGAAGGGGAAAAATGAAAGGGAGGAGGAACCTTGGAATCAACACAACAAATTTGCAACCCTAACAATAATGGTTTTGATGATTTCAAGTGGTAGGGTTTAGGAGTTTTTATTGCAACTAGAAATGGCCATAAACCACCATCATATTCACAAAAATGTATGAGAAACAGAGATGTCGACCCTACCTGGCAATTTCAAGGGTTTCAAGGCGATTTGTTGCAAATTTCTTCCAATAGGATTCAAGACAATGATGTAAACATGGGGGATAATTTATCATTTATAATTTATAAATTATCCCCCATGTTTACATCATTGTCTTGAATCCTATTGGAAGGGTTTCAAGGCGATTTGTATGAGTGTCATCAGCGAGTAAGTTCTTCCAGTTGATGAAATACTCCAAAATCAATCAATTTTGTAGCTATTGAGTTCTTGTTTCTGTGACTGCTTTAGCTAATATGGTTTTTCCTTCCTCGTCAAGTTCTAGCAATATTATTTGAACTGGGAGCTTGTCACCTATAACCTTATTTAAGCATGAAACATGGAAAATTGGGTGCACTCAAGAAGCTCTCGGAAGCTCCAATTTGTATGCCATAGTAACAATATTTTGCAAAACCTTGTATGGACCATGATACTGTAGTGATAATTTATTATCCTTCTTATCTTGCTTGAGGGACATTTGTTTATATGGTTGTAGTTGTATAAATACCCATTCACCTACATCAAAGCTTCTTTTGTTGCGATGTTGATATGCATGTCATTTCATTCTATTCTGTGCCAAAGTGAGGTTATCCTTTAAGAGTTGGAGAACTTGTTGATGATGCTTGATGTGATCTTCCACTGCTTGAACCTTATAATTTTCTCTTAAATATGATGTGATGGATGGTGGATGATATCCATAAAGTGCAATAAATGGGGTCATTTTTGCTGTAGTATGGAAGGAAGTGTTATCCCACCATTCAACCAGAGGCAACCATTTGACCCATTGTGTTTGTTTATTAGATACAAAGCAACGAAGATATGCTTCCAAACATTTGTTTACTATCTCAATTTTCCTATCAGACTGAGGATGATAAAATGAGCTATGAGCTAACTGAGTACCAAGATAAGAAAATAATTTTGTACAAAAATTTCCAGTGAAAATGAGATCTATGTCGCTTACAATAATCTTTGGGTTTCCATGTAGCTTTTGAATTGTTTCCATAAATTCAGTAGAAACTGTACTGGATTTAAATGGATGAGATAATGCACAAAATTGTACATACTTGGTATTTTTGTCAACTACTACCATGATGACACTCATTCCTTTAGACTTTGGTAAACCTATCATAAAATCCATTGAAACCTCCTCCCTTTTGATACTAAATTCTATGCAACCAACTCACAAAATTGAAGAAGAGATAGATAAACGACTTCAAAATCAGCCTCTTCGAGGGGGAAACCTCCTTTACATTACACAAATGAATAATTCTTGGACTATACAAATAAAAAAACCTCCTTTCTATATATAGGAGTCTAGGGGGTCACAATATAATCAAATTCAGCATAAAAATAATAATATAAGGGCACAACAATAACAATAGTGGGCTTTTGTGGGGCACAATAATAATGATATGGGGACAATAGGGGCACAACTATAACAATAAGGGCTATAATGACAATAGTAATGGTGGAATCACTAGTATTATAGGGACCTAACATGTTTTATCTATCGACCATTGTCAATTGTTCATCTATGAGACTGTCGCCATTCCACCATGGTCAATTAGTGTAGGCATACCACTATGCAATTTAATTTTAAAGGGCAGACCATAGTTTGACTTGTTTTAGCCTATTTATATTATGAGACATGAATTGGTATTTAATGTGTCATTGCCATTTACTAGAGAAATGGAAATCACTATTTATTTTCTAAGTTATCCATCCTCAAATCATAGTGCCAAACAACCATCTAGAAAATATGGGAATAATGTTGTTCTATATTCAATGCCTTCATGGAGTGCATTCATGCCAAGCATTTGTATTATCATACCATATAATATACCATGCTAGAATCGATCTCTAAGAGCTTCATATTTTCTATGCCTTTTGCGTATGAAGAGTGCACTATCAGATTGGTTTGATAACTCTTAGAATTTTGTGTGTTGCATTTTAAAATTTTGTTTACTTGCCACTTTGTTTAATTGATCTAATTCTCTCTCACCTAGAATGATTTGTCTATGTGGCATGAATTGTCATGACCTAGCATGGCATGTCCATCTGCGATTATATTGTTTTGACTTGTCCTAGTATGACATTACAATTCCTTACTTGTTCATCTCTACGTTATGATTTATTTTGAGTGGATGATTTGCATAAATAAAACTTTATCCATTCTGTCATTACCTCTTTGTCACCTTGCCTTTCTTCATTCTTCCTCTACCATATTTGTCATATTATACCATCTTCTTAGTCGTCTGGCACTCCTTTGTTCATATAATAGTTGTTCAGTCAATTTAGTTTCCTAAGTTGCTACATAAATTATCGATCCGGTTATCGCAAACTGATAAAGTGTAGTTTACTATATGGGCTAGATAACCGTTCTTATCTCACTATTTTTGAGTTTATGTTTGTCTCTGGGTTTTTCTCTTTTGATTCCTAATATTTTGCAATGTATTTTACAAAATCTTAATCTACTGCTGCTAAGAATCTAGAGAAATGAAGTGAGAGCTAAAAGTGCTTTAAGCCAAATCAGAAGTAAAATTTTAAATAAGAAAATGGAAACAAAGCTTCTCTTCTTGCTATTATGATATTTTCCAAAACATGAATAAAAGGACTTAAAACTACTATCTACTCAATTACAAAACCAAAGCTTAAATGAGAGAAATGAGATTGCAACTATCTATGATAAACCAAAAATCAAATGCTGGAAATAAGATTACCACTATTGTCTAATCTATTTGCAGAATCAAAACTTTAATGAACAACTGAAGATAGAATTGCAGCTAAACTAAGTGAAAAACTATAATTGAAAATGAAGTTGCAACTATTCTATTATGAAAGCAAGGCTAAATGAAGTATTTTTGTCACTATGCTACACAATTTAGGGAGAACTACCTCCTTGTGATAGCGTTTTGAGAGATTTCATTCTTCATTATTCTAAGAAAAATAAACATAAAAATGCAGAGAAAGACTCATTCATAAATGAAGCATTTCACCACTTAGTTTGAAGATTAACCACAACTTGAAAGGGCTTTTTGAAATATTCATTTATAACATGAGCTACTAAAATAATAAGAAAATGGCATTGAACAAATTAATTCAAAATCTAAAAACTAATGAACAGCAAGTGAAGTGAATTAATTTATGCTACTGACATCAACCTAAAACTACTAGTAAATAATTAGAAAGCAGTGAAAACCAAAGAACTATTATGCGCTGAAATGAAACTACTCTGAGTTAGTGAAAAGATGACGCAAGTTGCATTGCAAAAAAAGTTAGAAAATGATTATAGGCATTATAAAAAAAACACAGTGAATATACAATTGAACTATGAAAGACAAAACAACAATAAAATGTACCCTTGACCATGCAGGGGCCCTCTACAAAGGTCTCGGATTATGAGCACTCAATTAACAACGCTTCAGGTATCCATTGAAAATAGAGTATTCATATTAAAATATAGAACTGAGTTCTTCAAACTACAAGCATAAATTTGAACTATTACATAAGCAAAAACTTGGACTTGTTCTACATTCTAAAGGCTAGTATTTATAGAAAAATATACAACTGTTTTGAAGAGGGAAATCAACTACAACAAAACATGTAGACAAGCCAGTATGCGGAATTCTTGTCCCTGGTTGCTTGGAAACATAAATCCATTGTAGTGGCTTGTTAGGTTTTGTTTGCACATGTGGCATATGAAGTCCATTGTCTCAGGAGACTGCTTCAGATCAATCACTGAGAGACGTGTGCAAAACAAAGTCCCAGTTTCCATAGGCTTCCATAGTTAACTTCCCTTTGACTAGAGTCCTCCTCATCGATCTAGGCCAGATCGATAGGATACGATCCATGCTCTAATGTTTTCCTAGCTACCCATGTGGTACTTTTTGTCTCTTGACACCTGTAACCTACCAAAGCATGAAGATGGTTGCGGAACAGTCGATTAGCTGTGGAATGTGGCTGTGTTCTGTAGCTAAAAGATGAAAACCTATTCAAATAGCAAACATAATAGTATAACTTTTAAATCACTGAAATATACTCCTTGAGGCAATGTGTAATGGTTTTAGATGATTAAGGATGCATTTTTCATGGAAAAGCAAAGAAAGAAGTATGAGAAAGTTTCATAAGGGAAAGGTAGTTTTGGAACTCAACATACCCCCGCTACGAGACTATTGCATGTCCTCATGCAATCAAAATTGTAAACTCCCTCATCCTACTGCATTTTCTCTAGGACATCAGCCAAAAAATCCAACCTCTTCTTGCTTTTCTTTACTGCAACTGCCATCCTAGGCTTCCTCATGAGAAATCTATAGTTGAGGTTAATGAGAGCCCTTTTTAGCTCCTTGTTTTTCCTCTTTAGTTTTATGTTCTTCTTATGCCAAAGACTCAAATGAAGCATAATTTTATCATAGATAATCTTACCCAACTTGTTTTGTTCTTTTAAGGCTTCATTTTCCCTTTGGATGTGCCTATTTAGAACCTCTAGCTCATAGATTTCATGCTTAAGTAGCTAGTCAAAGTCTCTTGTGATGTGGCTAGCTACTCATAGTTGGATGAAGTTCCTTGATCCACTGATGTATTCCTTTTCTGTAGTGATTCAATGTAATCATAAATCTATTGTTGAATTGGATCAATTCTTGGAGAGGTTCTCTTTGGTTTGCTTTCAAAATTTTGTTCAGGAGAGTGCTGTGGGCTCTGCTGAAATGAGATATTGTCTTAGGACTGAGTTGGAGTTTCCTCTCCCAAATATATGAACTGGGTCTCTTTTGATTTTTCTTTCTTCACTTTGCCCTTGAGTCTAGAGCTTCTCCTCAAACTTTGGGAGCCTATGGTTTCTTCCTCTATAACTTGTCTTCTTTTCCCTTTCTCTTTCTCTTTCTTGCATTGATCCCTTATGTTGACTAAGCTCATAGAAAGGAATTGTTCATCTTCTGATGAAGGTTTGGGAGTATTTCTATGGATTTCCTCAAATTTTTATTTCATCTTTCTCCTCTCATTTGTCTCCTTTTTTATCTCTGTTAATGTTTTAGAGCTGGGCTCTTCTTCACTATTTTTCTGAGCTGAAGTTTCAGGAGAATTTTGAATGGTGAGACTGGTTTTCCTCCTCCTATTTCTTTTCAAAAAACTTCCCTCAAGCAATTCTGGTGCATCTTGGAAAAAGTTTCTGATTAAAACGTTCTCCCATGTGTCTCCTACACTCTTTAAGTGATATTCAACTAGAACTTTTACTAGACCATGGTGATAAAGATTGGTTTCTATGGCTTCCATTTTCTTCTAAACAGTGGTGGCCATTCTCCTCAAACTATTCAACAAGAAAAATGGGAGATTGATGGTTCTGTTTCCAAGAAAATTCATCAACAGTCTTGTGTGATATAGATACATGGAATCAAATCTTCCCTCACATGCAATACATTTTTGTAAAATTAATAACATGCTATTCCATTTACCTTTAAGTGCAGAGATGAGAATTCCTCTCTTAAAAAATAGTAGTGTCCATACCTGGATTTTGGAGAATGACTTTCCAAGTTTCATCGTGGAATTATTTATTCTTGAACCACCTCTCTCCTACTCTTGCTAGCTCAGTTGCTTAAACAATAAAAGACTCGGTCATTGTAAACTTTATGTCACCAATCTCTACGTCCATCCCATTAAACGATCTAGTAAACAATTTGGTGACTTCTTTATGGTGACCATCAAATTTCTCAATGAAACTCAACCAGCTAGATTTCTTCAACATCCCTTTTAACTGAGGATAACCTTCTAGGTACTTCACTCCTATAGGCTCTGTTCTGATGATGAGACCCATCACTTCTGTCTTCTGCTATTCTTCCAAATTCCCGTACTATCTATAAATGAAGTGATTGTGTGAAGATGTTTATGTATACGGCAGTGAAACAACTGGTATATGGAAGCAAAGATAGCTATGGATATGGGGATGAAATGACGGAGACTATGATCATGAAATAACATGGTTGTATATATAGGGTATACAAAAGTAGAGAAGTCGTATGCATGGAATACTTGAAAGCAGAGTGTGCAGAGGATATATGAAATGGAGTGGCTACACAAGTAAACTGTGTGAAAAACAGAGTGGCTACTATACACAAAGAATACGAAAATAGAATGATTGTGTGCTCAATGTAACAATGTGTTTGTATGCACAAGAAGGCTGTGGAGGTATAAGAGAGAACTCGGTGTAATAAATGAACAGTAGGGTTTTGTAGAGTCGTATTCAAATGGGTTATATCATGAATATAACCATTTAACAGGTGTGCTGGAGAAGTACAGTTAATTGCGAGTCAAGAACAGAGATTGCATCATTAGACCGTTAAGCATTAAAATCGAAAGGTGTGGAGGAATCATCACGACAATCAAATCTCATAATGATAAATCAAGGAGTAGTGTGATTATACGAGTTATACAATATATGTTTTGTATTACTTTTTGAAATAGGTTTTTGTTCTTAGCTCTAGAAGCATACCGTCTGATTGCTAACCTTTTGTTATTTTATTCCTCAGGTGCTTAGATGTTGATATGTCTTCAATAGTTGTTTTCTCCTCCATTACCTGCATATGAAATTTATTATGAACTGGCCTCTTTATTCTTGAACTGATGATCAGAATGTTACTGTAGAGTTAGATTGGCTGCAGAATAGGATTAGCTATGGAACTGGAACAACTACGAAACGTGAGAACAACTATGGAATTTAAAACAGAGAATAAAATGTGACTTTATGAATGAATGAAATGGAGATGTCTGTGTGGATGAAAATATGACAAAATGGAAAATGAAAAATGGAGATGGAAGAAATGCTGGAGAAGAAAAATTTATTGGTGGAATATGGTGGTGGAGTGAAGTGAAACTTGCAGAAGTAAAACATAATGAAATGAAATAAAACAATGAATTTTTCATAATGCATAATGAGTCACCATTTTTTTTGGAAAATATAGGATGTCAGAGTCTTCTAATTTTCACCCTGTATTTTCTGTATAAGAATGCCAATCAGTGATTTGTTTTCAACCTTATACAATTTTTTTTTCTTTTTTTAATATGATGAAAAGAATAAAGACTAAGTTGGCGGAGAAGAAGGATTCTTCTTCACCAACTTCATTTCAGAATTATTTTGAAAGACCTTGATGAAATCCTCCTTTGAGATTGGTTTTTGATAAATTTTCAACCTATGACCATTCACAAGGAGAGGAGTTTGATTCTCATCTATTGTTCTGATTCTTACTACTCCATTACTGAAAACGTTTTCAACCTCATATGGCCCAAGCCAATGAGTTTGAAACTTTCCTTGTAAATCCTTAAACTTTGAATCAAATAACAGTGCCCAATCTCCCTCTTGAAACCTCTTTTCCTTAATTTATTTGTCATGCCACTTAGCCCTTTGTTGTTGGACTAGACACTTTTTTTGAACAACCTCTTGTCTGATTTCATCAAGTTCATTCAACTAATCCATTCTATGCTTTCAAGCTTCTGATAAGTCCATCCCCAACTAGACTGCCATCTTGAAAGTTTTGACTTGGAACTCTATGGGGAATAGGACTTGCTTCCCATAAACAAGTTCATAGGGTGTATGTCCTATTATGTTTCTCCATGTAGTTCTATAGGCCCACAAGGCTTCAGGAAGCCTTTCCGCCCAATCTCTTCTATGTAGATGTACAATCTTGGTGAGGATTACTTCAATCACTTTATTTGTAGACTCCACTTGACCATTTTCTTGTGGATAATAAGGAGTGGATTTCCTATGCTTGATCTTGTATGCTTCCATAAGCTTCTTCATCATGTTGGATGTGAATTGAGTTCTCTGATCTATCACAATTTCTCTTGGAACGCCAAAGCAAGTAAAAATATCCTCAAAAAGAAAACTAACTACAGATTTTTCGTTAGCAAAAGTAATGCTTTGGCTTCTACCCATTTGGTTACATAATCAGTGCATACCAATATATATTGTTTCTACTTGGATGGAGGATTAATAGGTCCAATAAAGTCTAAAGCCCATTTTTCAAGGGTTCGATAAGTACCTAAGGTTGTAATGACATTTCATTTGAGGGGAAATTTTCCCTACCTTTTGGCAGTTGTCGCACCTTCTAACATATTCTTTAGCATCTTTGTAGATGGATGGCCAATAACATCTTAAAGAAAGGATTTTATAGGTTGTCCTTTTGTCAACAAAGTGTCTACCACATGGCTCATCATGACATGCTTTGAGAATATTAGGCATTTCATCTTCCCTGACACATCTTCTGATCATAATATATGGCCCTATTTTATACAATTCGTTAGTGATCCATGAATATCTTGCACTATCTTGAATAATCTTTCTTTTATCTCTAGGAAATAAATGTGAAGGTAACTTCCCTATGACCAAGGAGTTAGCAACATCTACAAACCAAGAAGTTTGAGTAGTTACTGCAAATAGATATTCATCAGGAAACTTATCCTCAACTGGAGAGTCCTCTTTGATATTCTAAATACTGGACAAGAAATCAGCAACTGTGTTTTGTTTTCCAGGTCTATCTAGCATAGTAATGTTGAATTCTTGCAAAAGTAAAAGCCATCTTGTAACTTTGCCATTAGTAATAGGTCTATTCATCAAATATCCAATTGCAGAGTGATCTGTATGTACAAAAGTTTCATAGCCTGTTATATAGTGTCTAAACTTGTTAATTGCATGAACAACAGCTAAGAATTCTTTTTCAATCACAGTATAATTCAACTCAGTGGGAGTCAAATTTTTACTTGTGTAGTAAATGGCATAAGGAATAAAATCTTTTTGTCCTAATATAACTCCTAGATCTGTATTTGAAGCATCTGTAGAAATATGGAAAGGAAGTTTCCAATTTGGTCCTCTTAAGATAGGTGCTTCAAATATTTTTTCTTTCAAGGTTTCAAATGCTAGTTGGCAATCAGGATTCCACTTGAATTCACAATCTTTTGTAAGCAATTTGAAGAGTGGAGATGCTACTTTGGTAAAGTTTTCTATAAACCTTCTATAATATCCTATAAACCCTAGAAAATTCTAACATCATTTTGGAAATTTGGAATTGGTAATTTAGAGATGACTTCAACTTTTGATTTGTCCACTTTAAGCCCATCTCTTGAAATGTGATGTCCTAAAACAATACCTTCTGTAAACATCATAAATCATTTTTCATGGCTTAGTGAAAGGTTTGTTTCTTTACATCTTTTAAGGAATTTTTCCAAATTTTCCAAAGCTTCTTCAAATGTGTTACCATAGACTATAAAATCATCCATATATACCTCTACACAATCATGTATTAGATCAGAAAAAAATTCCTAGTATTGCTCTTTGGAATGTTGCTAGTGCATTAAATAACCCAAAGGGAAGTACTTGGTAGGAAAATGTTCCCCATGGACAAGTAAATGTGGTTTTATCTTGATCCTCAAGTGCTACTTGAATTTGATTATAACCACTAAAACCATCCAAGAATGACAAATACTTCTTACCTGCTAATGTATCTAATATCTGATCTATAAAGGGTAAAGGGAAGTGATATGTCAAGGTTTCTTTATTAAATTCTTGGTAATTAATGCACACCCTCCATTTACCATTCTTTTTAGGCACAATTACCAAAGGAGAAACCCATTGGCTATCTGAAATTGGGTAAATGAAGTTTACATTGAGTAATTTTTGGAGCTCTTCTTTCAAAATTTCCTTAAGATTTGGATTCATTCTTCTCTGAGGTTGTCTGATTGGTCTACTGTTTTCCTCAATATATATATGATGGATACAAGTCTTAGGATCAATGTCTTTCATGTCGATGTATTCCCATGAAAATGCAGCAGAATGTTTTTGTAATATTTTGGTTAGCGCTTCTTATTGTAGTTTCTCCAAGTTTTTGTTTATGTTCAATGTCCTACCTGGAAAAATTCCAATTGTAGAGCTACCAAACTCTTCCATAGAATAGAGAGTCATCTGCCTAGATGACAAGTATTCAACATTATATTTTCCTGAAATTGTGCATGATCATATTCTGAAGATGTTTCAAAATTTTCCAAAGTGTTCAAAATTTGACTATCTTTACTAATTTCTGGCATAGTAAAGAGAGGTTGAATATCATCTTCATCATCAATCCATTCCTTGTCATCTATTTTTGTTATTGTTTTTTTTGGGGGATACAAAGTAAATTTCTTTGTTGAATTACCATCAGAAATATACATGTCCCCAGATCTACAACTAATAAAAGCATCAGTTGTGGCCAGCCAAGATCCTCCTAATATGAGTGGGTGTCCTCCTAGATTATTGTTGAGAGTTAAAATCATGAAATCAATAGGATATTCCCAAGAAGCTAAGGAGACTGAAATATCTTCTAGCACACCATCCGGTTTGATTACTGATCTATCTGTAAGTTGCAGTAAGGTAGGTGTGTAAAGAAGGTTAGGAAGTTTAAGTTGTTCCATTGTTTGTCTACTCATAATGTTTATTGGTGCCCCTAAGTCAATCAATGTGTTTGGAATTTCAATTCCATTTATATGTGTTTTGACAATTGGAATTCCTGGATCCACATATTTCTGCATGGCAATCTTTCCCATCATGATGTCTGTTATCCTTCCTACCAGGTGAATTTTTTTTGTTTCTCTTGGTTTTCTTCTTGGTCTTTTGATGCTCAACTCCTTTATTGTTTTGGCTAGAATTGGAATTTATCTAATGGCTTGTAACAAAGGAATTTTGATACAAACATTCTTCAATTCATCTAGAAAATCATAATTGGGCAACAAGATCTGTTTTTCTACCCCTCTATCAATTTGTAATCTCTCGGGAAAAAGAGGTATAGAAATAGATGTTGGTTGTTTAATGATAGGAGTTGTGTTTATTGATTCTTCTTGTTTCTCTTTTTCAATGTTTTGGTTTTGGAGGGATGTTCCCTCAAAACTTTTATTGACTTTTAGAGAATCCTCCTCAGAAGTGTCTTGTTCTTGAATAACTATAGAAGGTTTTTCCTTTTCTAATATCCTACAAATTCTAAGTTGATCATTAAGTTATAGAGGAGTTATCATGTAAGTTATAAATTGTTGTCCTTCTACCATGTAACCATTCTGAGGGTTTTTATTATAGGGGTTTGGCAATGGTTGGGCAAGTAGCTGATTTTATTTTTTTGAAATGGAAGTAAGAGTTAAGGATTTTGACTTTGTTGTGGAGGTTGTTGTGGAAAGGGTAATGAAAGTTGAGGGTTCTGATTTTGAAGTTGTGGTTGCTGATTTTGCTGTTGATTTTGTGGGGGACAATAAATTTGATAGGATGGAGGATATTGATAATATTGAGCAAATATTCCATAAGGATTTTGTATCCCTTACACCCATGGTTGAGATTGATATTGAGATTGAGGATGAGGCCAAGGTTGCTGCCAAGAATTCCAATTTGGTGGGGGTTGAAGATACATTTCATTGTTAAATCCTTGATTTTGTGCCCCCTACCAAGGTATTCTTGTAACAAAACAAAGAGGTTTTTCTGAATTTGGGAATGTTTCCTCTTAAAAGATATCCTTAAGACCTGGGATTGAGGGACAACCCTTAGTCTCATGACTTTCTGAACAAATCATACAAGTTTCTACAATTTTTGCATCTAAAGGGAATTCCCTTAGAGCATGTTTCTTTCTGCATTTTGGACAAAAGATGGCTAAAGCATCAACCTCTATTTTCTGCTTGTTTTGAATTTGAAGGGTGTATAGTTGCTCACTAAGGCTCCCTAAAATGTCAGTTTTGAAATCATCAAGCATATTGCCAATTTATGCCCTACTTACAGATTTCGTTGCAGATTTGTTTGCTCTAACAAGAGAAGGATCTCTTGGCCCTTTCCCGATTTTAGATTTCCCTCTTGAGAGATGAACACATAGTTCTGCTATGTCACTCAATGGAAGTTGAGAGATATCTCCCTTCCCCATCATGTTAAGGATATCTATCCACTCATCTCTAATGGCCTTTAACAAAAGAGCTTTCAAATTTTCTTCATCTAAATTGTTCATTTTTGCTCTTTTCAAATTATAGTTGAATCTCTCAAGCAAAACCTCTAAGTTTTCATCCTCTTTTTGCATCATTTTGAACACCTCATATTTATGATTGGTAGGCATACAATAATCCAACTATCTATCCAAAAATTCCTTTTTCATGTCATTCCATGTTCTAATGGATTAAGTGACTAACCCCATGATCCATTTCAAAGCAACCCCTTTTAGTGTTGAAAGGAACAATTTGAGTTTTTGAGAGTCTTCTAGATAGTCATAAGTTCTGCATAAGACTTCAAATTCAAACAAAAATGTTTCAGGATCCTCACTTCTCAACCCATAAAAGTTTGGGAGGACAGATGATGAGATGTTTTTCATTGTGGTGTGTGCTTCCTCATCCACAATAGGGAATCCAAATGAGTTATCTACTTCCCTATTTCCTTTGCCTCCTCCATTATTACTTCTACCTCCTCCATTATTTACTCTACCTCTCCCTCTACCCCCTCCTCCAAACAGTGAGAATTATCCATCTTATTCCTCTTCTACCATTATGGTTTCTTCAGAGTCAGTATAAGGTTTAACCTACAAGGTTATTCCCTCCTCCTCTGGTTCTTCTATTAATGGACTATGGGAGAGAGTTTCTACTTATTCTTCTTAACTAGGTATTCCTACTTCTTCAACTATAATAGGCTCCCCTGTAGAGGTGAAAATGGTCTTCTCTCCTAGGTTTGTTTTAGTATATGAAGTAGGAGAATTTTCTGGTTGAATTTCTACCCCTTGAATTCCAGGAATCCTATGGTTGGGAGTATGAGTCTGGGATGGAGGTCTGTCTCTTCTAATTCTTGGTGGAGTAGGTGGAGTTGTGGGAATTAAACTTCTGCCCCTAGCTATAAATCTGCCCCTAGAGTCTCTTTCTCTATGCATGTCATTGTTTTGTTTTGTTGTTTTTGTTTTTTTTAATGAATGTAAGAGATAAGGCTACCTAGTTACACTTCCCCGGCAATGGTGCCAAAAAGTTTGGACAATTTAGTGTCCTAAATTTCTCTACATAAATTATCAACCCGGGTATCGTAAACTAATGAAGTGTAGTGCAGTCTATGTGCTAGATCACCCTTCTTACCTCATTGTTTTTGAGTTTTATGTTGTTTTGGGGTTTTGATCCTTTAATTCCTAATGTTTTACAATGTACTTAACAAAACTTAAATCTACTTCTGCTAAGAATCCAGAGAAATGAAATGAGGACTACAAGTGCTTTAAGCTAGATTTGGAAGTAAAGTTAAACCAAGAAAATGAAAATAGAGTTTCTATTTCTGATCTTATTATTGTTCCAAATCATGGACTAAAAGAACTGAAAAGTGAAATTGCAACTATCTAAAACAAAACTGAAATGAAATACTGAAAGTGAGATTACAACTAATGCTTAGTCTATTGCAAAATCAAAACTTAATGACAAACTGAAAATGAAATTGCAACAAAAATAAATGAAAAACTAAGACTAAAAATGAAATTGCAACTAATCTAATATGGAAAACTAAAAGAAGTGCTTAGTTACTCTACTACACAATTTTGGGAGAACAACTTCCTTGTGATAACATTTTGAGGAATTTCATACTTCATCATTCCAATAGAAAATAAATACAAAAATGCAGGAGAAGACTCATTACATAAATGAAATATCCAACCACTTGGTTTAAGATGAACCATCAACCAGAAGGGCTTTTTAGAAACATTCACTTACAATATGAGTCACTAAACTAGTAATAAAATGACAAAATAGTAATGGCACTTATCATTTTTAACTAAAAACTTAAAGACTAATGAACAGCTAATGAAATAAACTACTTTACACTACTAAACTCAACTTCAAGCTACTGATGAAGAACTGAAAAGAAATTAAACCAAAAGACTATTTTGTACTGAAATAAGTTGTTCTACGTTAGTAGGAAAATAGTAAAAACTGCATTATGAACAGGGTTAGAAAAATGGTTATAAACATCATGGAAAAATAAGTGAATTTACAGCTCAATTATAAAAGAAAAAACAAAATAAAATGTAAAGTTAACAAGCACAGGGGCCCTCTGCAACTGCTCAGGTTATATGCACTTAATCAACACTCCAACAAACGCTTTCAGGTATCCATGAAACACAATCTTTATATTGAAAACAAAGAATGAGTTCTCAAAATTAAAAAGCGGTATTCTGAACTTAACACATTAGCAAAATCGAACTTTTTTTGCGTTCTTCACACAGGTATTTATAGAGAAATTATAAAACTATTTTAAGGAGAAAAATAAGCTACAGCAAAACACGTAGGCAGACAGGAACACGAAATCCTCTTCCTTAGTTGCTGGAGACATAAATCTAAGGTAATGGCTATTGGATTCAGTTTGCACAAGTGGTTGATGAAATTCATGGCCTCAGGTAACTGCTTCGGAACCCATCACTGAGAAACATGTACAAAACAGAGTCCTATTTTCCTTAGGTTTCTATGTTTGACTTCCCTTTGACCAGAGTCTTCCTTATCATCCTAGTCTGGGTGAATAGGACACAATGCATGCCATGATGTTTTCCAAGCTGTCCATGTAGTCATTTTCCCCTCTTAACACCTGGAACCTGTAAAAGTGTGAAAATAGCTGCAGAACAGTTGATTAGCTGCAGAATGTGGCTGTGTTCCATATCTAAAAGTCAAAAACTTAATCAAACATCAAACATAAAAGTATAACATGTAAATCACCGAAATGATCTCCTTGAGGCAAATGTATAATGGTTATTGATGATGAGGATGCATTTTTCAAAGAGGAATGGATGAGAAAAGTTGCTAAGGAAAGGGCAGTTTTGGAGCTCAACATCTTGTTAATGGGCATCCCTGCTATCAAGGAAGCTCTCTCTTTCAAAGAAATTTTCAAATTCTTTTCAGATGCCTCGGAACTTCCATAAACCTCAAAAAATCCAAATTATTCTTCTTCAATAATCCCATATCCATTCAAATAAATATCACTATAACGTTGGACTTTCAAAAATGTTATCTCCCCTCTAGATATATGGGAGTCCCTCTAACATATAAATCTTTCAAAAACTCCAACTGGGAGGACCTTGTCAATAAACTTAGCAAAAGACTTGCCAATTGGACTTTTTGCTCCCTTAATTTTGCGGGAAGACTGGTCCGGGTAAAATCAGTGTTGCAAGACATGCCTATGTATATTTTTCCTCTCTAGCAGATGTTGGATGATAAAAGGTGCCTTTTAAAACTCCTAATTATCCCACATTAATCATCAACCCGGGAAAGTCCTCTTATTTCAACAGTGTACACAGGCTACTATAAATTCATAGAGTAATGTTTCTTAAATTGTAGTATATATCTTTGACACAAGAATAAATGGATGCATCTAATAAACTCCAATTGCAATTATTAAGGGAAAACTCAATCCTCTACTGAAATCAAATATTACAGCAATTCAAATAATAGCAGCATCAGCCGAGAGCACAGTAACAATAACTCACCTCTTCTTAGCTGATTCAATCTAAACTATACTCAATCTCTAGAAAGCAATCAAAATAGAAATGATAACAATTCTGAGAGTCTAATAGCAATAATCTAACTCTTACAGATGATTAAATCATTGTGATACACTCTCGAAATAATTTAATCTATAATAAACATAACTTGAATCAAATGACAGCGCTGTAAATTATAAACAGAACATAAACTATTTCAATATAGGGAAGTGATAAATAGTGAATAAAGTAAACTCACAGAAACAGTAAATTATCAAACCAACCAAACTTTATGAAAATCAGAAATATAACACAAGAAAGCAGATAAATCCACCAGAGGTCGGGCCCTTAGCCGCCAACGAACACTATGAGCTACTTCATATAATGCGAGGGAGCAACTTCAATTATATATTAATCATAGAACTTAAGTAGCATTACAATATGGGCGCGTTCTCCAATAGCACAAGTCTGTAATTAAATTTACAACTTGAAAAATAATAGAGATTCCTCCCCTTTCTTCCTACAATCGCTTTCTTTTATAATCAGAAAGGGGTAAAGGGTAAATGATAAATGTGATCCCTCAAGAACTCCCGATCTTGAGGCATTCGCAACCGATTGCTAACTTCAGACACCTTTCCTATTTCACACTAATTCTTGTGATTCGCCCTCAGCCTTGTCCGCAATCGACGGGTTCCTTCCTTTGTTTTTCGGATTTTGCTATTCCAACATCAGGGAACAACAATCGTTCCTTTTGTCGCTTTCCTGCATAAAGAAGGGTAAAATTTAGCTAAATCATAACTGCAAATAATTCATTTGTTTCTTACCTACTTCCTTAATATATTAGTGCATTAAGATATGAAAACAATAAGAATCAAGGAAAACGATGATGAAATTAATAGTAAATACATACCCATTTCGTAACTCAACATACTCCCCTGCTTACCCTTTTTCATGTCCTCATGAAAAGTAAGTAATTCTATTGGAGTGTAGTTAAAGAGTAGGCCGGAGAAGGAGCATCAAAAATTGGTCTAAACCCATGATCTTGAGCTAGGAGTGCAAAGGCAGGCCCTTCCTTTCCTTCATGAAATTCGTAGATGGCCCTGTAATCTTGAGGAGGATACCAAATGACGGAGCTACAAACCGACATCCTAACCAATATGGTCCTTCTCTTAAAATAAGGTTGCTATAGGTGACAAAATGGGCTGCAGTTGCTTTAAAATTTATGTAATTAAATGGCTCCCTATCCTGCACACTACTAGTGGAGACCGTCCACTTGAGCTTGGATGGAACCAGAGAGCTTTCTTGAATGGATTGAAAATATGATACTCTATTTTGTACAATATCCTTATGAATAGTTCCTTAACTTTTAATCACCCCTTCCCTTTTCATCAGACTCTTATGGTTGGCAAGAATTTGCAAAGGGTGCTTAGGTTCACTTATTATCCACAGATCCAATCCATGCTCTTGTCTTAATTTAATTTGATTAACTGCAAACGAGATAAAGGCCTGGAATTGAACATCTCCCACAAAAGGGTTAGGGTTTTTTTCCACCTCATCCTCTAATACAAAATTATGCAGGTAAAATTCACAAAGCAGCCTTTGAAACTTTACACCATGTTGCTTGCAGTAATTTATAAAATCTTCAAATGTTTTTAGTTCAATTGGTTTTCCACATGGCTTTAATTTTCAACAGCAAGTATCATTCTAAAAAAAATAAGGCACAATTAGTGGCAGGATCCCTACATGCCAAGACATCTGTATATAATGAGTAGATGGTGTCTATCCGACCTATGACCCTATCTAGTTTGAGCTTGATTCTCACTATTTTCTCTCCTACTTTTCTGTATCTGTTGAAGGTCTCGCCCTCTGTTGCATTCATTTCCCGAAGCTGTCTCTGCAGCTTTTGATATTTTTGCTAGGAAACGGTTTCTTGTTCAAGTTGTTCTAACATGAGCCAAGCCTATGCTAATTCTTCCTGAAGATTCAGTATAATGGGGTCAATTGTGTCATGACATCTTTAGCTTGTATGCTTGTCTGAGTGCTTATTCTATGAGAAAGGATGTTTTCTGTCTGAATCTCTTTATTATGGGAGGTCCAAGCCTCCATTTGAGTAGCCATGCTATAAGAGGGTACATCCTCTGTCTGAGTGGCTATATCTACTGAAATTGCATGTTGTTCCTCTTGAATGATGACTGGTTGAGTGGATATGGGCTCAGTTTGAGTCCCTGTAGCCCTCCCTTCATATGATTTTGCTTGTACAGCTGCGTTTACTGTCTCCGGGGTTTTGTTTGGAATTTTCCCGCTATATTTCTTTTATTTTTCTTCTGAGCCTTTTAACTATTTTGTGAACCTTCTGTTGTTCTTTCCTAAGCTTTTTCAATTTGTCTCTATACTTTTTCAAAGGAGTAATTTTTTTGCTGACAATCTCGTTAATGGCTTCTAGTTCTAAAGAGCCTGGTTGCTCACCCTAGCTCTTTTCTAATAATACCGTGTCTCCAGATTGGTTATCGGTTTCCCGAATTATTTCTGTCTCGACTTCTTCTTCTTGGCCTATGTTTTCTGTGCTTAGGCCTACCTGGTTGGTTTCTACTGGAGATGTGTCACCAGATTGGTTTTCTGCTTCTCGAATTGCCTCTGCATCTGTCTCCGCTTCGTGGCTTACATCTTTTAAGGGAGATAGAATTCTGGTATAGCCAGAATTTCTAGGAGTTTGGTTTTCTCCTAAGTTGAGATTGAGCAGTCCTTCAAGATGCATGTAAATAGTCATGTTGGCCAGGACCTGGGCCAATTCAAAATCGTGCAACAAATCACCTTGGGGACTCATATTTGGTGTTAAGGGAAGTCCTAATTCGTTTCTTTGTTCATCTCTAGAATGCCCTATTCCTACCTCATGGTTTGATTCAAGGTTATCCTGTCCTTCTAACTCTAGCTGCAGGTATTGTTCACTTACTAGGCTGGATAATTTATAGGTTGACTAGTGTTGCCTTGAGGGTTTGCAGACACTCCATGTTTTGACCTCAACCTTGTGGATCGTCTACGCTTGTGAGGTATGCTCACTGAAAGGGAAATCCTCTTTCTTTTTGGCATAGGGTTAGGTGCTGGCAAGGCTATACCTCCTTCGAGAGCTAATATTAGATCATCCCAGCTTGATTGTTGTTGGGTGAGGTTATATCTAACTATTAGCCTAATCAGACAGTGGTGGCTTACTACAATTTCTATGTGTTGGGACCATCTTAGCCTCTCGGCAGTCTCATGCAGTAAATAATTCAACAATGCAGGTAAATTAACAGAGCACTTTCGTTTTAGAACTGCTAAAAGTTTAAGTTGACGCGACCTTACCACGTCCTTACGGTCGTCACATTTAATGTAGTTCTGGATGATTCATGCTAGTTCTCCCCATGTTTCTCCAAAAGAAGATGGTCGAACACCATTTCCCTTCTTGATCAGCTCTTGTCCTTCATCCCTAAAAGCCTTGATAGCGTCATGCATCTTCAATCGCTTACCAACCCACATTGGTCCTTCTTCTTTTAACCCGAATACTTCTACTATCACAGCGTCTGATACAGTGATTTGCCTGCCCCTTACCATGGATTTTCCATTCTATAGATTTCGTAAGAATTCGATGGCAATTTCTTCATTGGGTGGTCGAAATCTCGTAAAGTATGCTATCGATCTGGCTCGAGCTAAAATTTCCCTGGCTTCATCGGAAACAGCCAGTATTAGAGGTCCTCTATGCACTGTCCTTCCTCCCATAATGCTTGAATTCTACAAATGATAAGTGTAGCGAGGAAAGCACAGCGACAAACAGGGTTGAGTGATGGAAAATCAAATGGTTGTAATAGCTCTATCAAGTGATACTTTATAAACATAAATATTGTTATTGAGAGATGTTATAATACCACATGCTCTGTGATCATGGAATGTCGTATCATTCTGCAAAATCCAATGAAAAGATGACAGTGCATACCTAAGTACACTGGAGGTCCCAGCCCCCCTTCGAAATAATAGGTCACCTACGACTGAATGAATGAAAGGGTAACATGCCAGTGGCGAAGTACAGGGGTGATGGATTGGCAAGGTACGCATATTAATAAAAGGATCATACAGGATATTGGAGTGGTGAAATCAAGGCTTGTACCGAGAACTATCAATGAGTGATAGGCTGTCGTTATTCCACTTAAAACTGTTTTGATTTATTTAAAAAAAGATTACTCATGCATAAAGGTTCAAGGTGCATTAGGGACATAATCTCTCCGAAGAAAAGATAAAAACATAAGAAGAGGGTATTATAATAATTATTGATGTAAAATAAAGCTTTAATACCATCAGCGGAGTTTTTGTTGCCTATAGGCATTCATAGCCTCGATAGAGTTGCTTTCTAACCCTTGGGAACCATGGTCCTCTATGTATAATTGGGGAAGTGCCTTATGATGTCCATAGTAGAGACCAATGTGTTGGCTTGGTAACCAGGTGAACACATTCCCATTCACCGGGAAGCAGCGAAAGTGGTCAGGCCGGCTCGTGATAGACCTCCTATTTCCAAGGACTTTGTTTGTTTATGCATCCATTGGATCATATCCCTGGTGTGGTGGCCATAGTGGGAATGCCACTTCACTCCTTTCTTATGATCAGGGTAGGTTGGCTCGTGATGAGACCCCCTATCCTCTAGCTATGGAAAAAAATTATAAAATTGTTAGTGAATATATTATTATTATTATTATTATCCCCATTTTATACATAGAGGGTGGCTCATCACTCCTTAAGAGTAGGGATGGCGGAAGAAGTTTGAACATATCAATAGAAAAAATATGCCCATAATCTTATTGATAATACACAGAGAGAGTTATACAGGAAAGGGGGAACCAGCATGGTATAGATAATCAATCAGTTTGGCTTATAGTGGAAATGAAGATAGTGAAGTGATATAGATAATTGTGTCCTTTTCTTTTTCGATCATCACAAAGAAATCTTGTTAAAGATGATAGTATTCAAGATATTTACCTGTTCCACTAGACTCCATACTTCTTGTCCTTAAATATGTATTGTACTTTCCATGCCATTAAGAGGATCATAAAGAGTGAACTGGGATGGTCTAGGGATGATTATGCAAGGAAGAGAAAGAGGATGTTCTCAAAATATTCAAAAAGTGATGTTCCTTGAAGGGAATAGTAAAAAAAAAACCACACAAAAAGTGTTGTTCCTTATAGGGAACAGCAAATATTCCCTGTAAGGAATAGTAAAGAAAAATCGCAAAAGTTATGTTGTTCCTTATAGGGAACAGCAGTTGTTCCCTGTAGGGAATCGCAAATAAAACAAACGCAAAATGGTGTTGTTCCCTGTAAGGAACAGCAAGGGGAATACATACGAAAAATTTTATTCGCTATAGCGAACAGTAGTTGTTCCCTGTAGGGAACAGCAGTTGTTCCTTGTAAGGAACAGCAGTTGTTCCCTGTAGGGAACAACAAGGGAAATACACACTAAAAATTGTTGTTCCCTGTAGGGAACAACAAGAGAAAACGCACGCAAAAATTGTTGTTTCTTATAGGGAACAGCAGTTGTTCCCTGTAGGGGACAGCAAAGCAAAATACACACAAAAATTGTTGTTCCCTGTAGGGAATAGCAAGAAAAAATGCATGGCAAAATTGTTGTTCCTTAGAGGGAACAGCAGTTGTTCCCTGTAGGGAACACTAAAGCAAAATTCACACAAAAATTGTTGTTCCCTGTAAGGAATAGCAGATGTTCCTTGTAGGGAACAGCAAAGCGAAATACACACAAAATTGTTGTTCCTTGTAGGGAACAGGAAGGGAAAATACACACAAAAATTGTTGTTCCCTATAGGGAACAACAAAGGAAAAATAGAAAAAAAAACTGATATACAATCTATTATCTAAGCAAATCCAATCAAATAGAAAGAAAACAGAAAGGCAAATTTATGTATAGGTTTTAAAAAATAGACTTTTCACTGGACTAGTGCTATGGAAGGGTTGCCCTCCTCAGCAAGAATTTGTATTGTGGAATCTTCCCGTAACTATTGGCAAAAGGATTCCCTTGTAAGCAGTTTGTGATAGAAGCGTACTCGATGTCCATTCACTTTAAAAGAGTAGCTAAACCCATCAATGGTGGCTAATGTAAGGGTGCCATTATCATGCACCCCTTGTATCTTGTAGGGGCCTAACCATCTGGTCTGGAGTTTACCCGGGAAATCCTAGAACCTAGAATCATATAGAAGTGCCCAATCTCCTTCATGGAAGATCTTTTTCTTGATGAGGGAATCATGCCATTTCGCTCTTTGTTGTTGGATCAGTGCAGTATGTTGAAGAGCTAATAGTTGGATTTCATCCAATTCATTGATTTGATGTAGCCTATTAATTTATGCTTCATTCAGATCCAAGCCTACTTCTTGGGCTATCCTCAATGTCTGAATTTCAAATTCTATTGGGAAGATAGGTTCTTTGCCAAACACTAGCTGATATGGGGAGTATCTTGTGGTATTCCTCCATGTCCTGCAATATGCCCACAAGCCTTCTGACAATCGAGTAGCCCAATCATGTCTATGTGAGGTGATTATCTTTGTTAGTATAGCCTCCTTTGTTGGTACTTTCTACCTAGCCATTTGCCTGCAGATGGTATGGAGACGTGATTCTGTGCATAATATGATAATTTCTTAATGTAGCAACAATTTTAGAGCCTACAAATTGTGGCCCTCCATCCGTGATTATTTCTCTAGGCAAGCCATACCGCACGAAAATTTGCAAAAGAAAGTGGATTACTAAGTCGTTTGTTTCCCTTGGTAATGCTTCTGCCTCCACCCATTTAGTTACATATTCTGTTGCAACCAGTATATATTTCTTTTGATTAGACGATGAAATCTAATGCCAATGAAATCTAACGCCCATCGTTCAAAAGGTTCAATGACTAACTGTGGATGTAGGGGCATCTCATTAGACTGGCCAGGGCAGCCCATTTTTTGGCAACTATAGCATGCCTGGACAAACTTCTTGGCATCCTTAAAAATGGTGGGCCAATAATAGTCCATCTGTAAGACTTTATGTCCAGCCCTATGGTCTGCAAAGTGTCCACTACAAGGTCCATCGTGGAAATCTTTTAAGATGTCGAATATTTCGTCTTCCCTAACACACCTTCGAATATGCATATCGGCTCTTGTGTGAAAGAGGTACCCTCCAATCTAGGAGAACCGAGTGCTGCATTGTACTATTAGTTTTCTTTCACTAGACGTCAGGTGCTTGGGTAATGTTCCCACTGCTAGGTAGTTCGCAACATCCGCGTACCATGGTGTTTTCACAGTTACAGTAAATAGGTGCTCATCAGGGAACTGGTCTTCTACTGTTGTCGAGTCGTTTGTCTTTAGCAAACATCATAGGAAGTGTACCACCAGATTTTCCTTTCCTAGTCGATCCTTGATTGTTATGTCAAACTCCTGCAAAAGGATTAACCATTGTATCACTCTTCCATTCGTAATAGGTTTATTAGCTAAATATTTAATAGCAAAGTGATCAGTGTACAAAACCATTGAGTATCTTGTTATATAGTGTCTGAATTTATTAATAGCATAGATTACAGCTAGAAACTCTTTCTCGGTCATGGTGTAATTCAACTCAGCAGGAGTTAAATTTTTGTTGATGTAGTATATCGCATAAGGTTTTTATCTTCCTCCTAGCCGAGAACTGCTCTAATGGTCGTATCTGATGCATCGGGTGAAATCTAAATTGGTAAATCCCAGTTCGAGCCCGGTAATACTGGGGCTATTGATACTAGCTTTTTTAACTCTTCAAAGGTAATACTGGGGTTGTTTGATACTAGCCCATAAAAAATCGATATTTCCTGTTAAAGCATGTAATGGTGCAGCAATTTGGGAAAAATTATTTATAAATCTTCTATAATATCTAGAAAATCCCAAAAAACTACGTACCTCAGTTTGTGTGCAGGGGGTAGGTATTAAGAGGATTATCTGAGTTTTTGTTGGATCTACCTGAATTCCAGTTGCTGAGATGTAGTGACCCAATATGAGGCCCTCGGTCATCATCATGTGGCATTTCTTGTGGCTTAAGCAGAACCTGGTAGCAATGCATCTTTGCAGGACTTTCTCTAGCGTCTATAATGACGGCTTGAAGTCATCTCCATAGGGTGTAAAAAATCATCCATGTACACCTCAAGTCCCTCATTTGTCAAGTCCGAAAAAATGTTGAGTATGGCTCTCTAGAATGTGGTAGGTGCGTTGCATAGTTCGAAAGGTAATACCCTGTATGCAAACGTCCCCCAGGGGCAAGTGAAGATAGTCCTATCCTAGTCTTCAGGGGCAGTTTGGATTTGGTTGTAGCTTCTAAAACCGTCTAGGAAAGAGAAGAATTTTTTACCTACCAATGTCTCTAAAACTTGGTCGATGAACGGGAGGGGAAAATGATCTTTTTGGGTTGCTTTATTAAGCTCTCTATTATCAACACATATACACCACTTCCCATTCTTTTAGGGACCATAACTAATGGAGAAACCCATTTGCTATCAGATATAGGATAGATGAAATTTACATCTAAAAGTTTTTGTAGTTCATATTTAACAACATCTTTAAGGTTAGGGTTTAACCTCTGTTGAGGATGTTGAATGGGTCTTGCATCTTTCTCGGTATAGATTTGGTGCATGCATAATTGGGGATCAATCCCTTTCATTTCTATGTAATCCCAAGCGAAAGCCTCTTTATATTTTCTAAGGAGTTAAACAAGCCTTTAATACTGGTCATCAATCGGATTTTTGTTAATGTTTAGGACTTTCCCTGACTCAATTTTAATGGTTTTGTTGTTATAAATAGTTGTTGTTGGTATTGTTTGGTCATTGATACCTTTTAAGGGATCTTCTTCAATTTCATTATCCAGGGTTGCTTCAATCATGTGATATTTTAGATTAGATACAGCATCTAAGTGGTTAATTTAAGTGTTAATAATGTCATCTTCTGTTTGATTCTTAAATTCAAGAGCATCTGCTACAGTTAGCAGTGACCGAATATTTTTATTTAAATATGATACAGGTTGTTTCCGAGTTTTTATTATTGTTAGGCTTGGTTGAGTTGGAGGATATAAAGCTAGATTCTTCACATTACTTCCTCTTGCTATAGTCATATTGCTTGTTCAACAGATTATATAAGCATCTGCAGTCACTAGCCAAGGTCTTCCTAGAATTAGGGGATGTCCATCTAGCTGGTTTCTAGGATTAATAATCAAGAAATCTGCTAGGTATTCCCAAGAATCTACAGACACCATTATATCCTGTAATGTCCCTTCTGGTTTGACAACCAATCGTTCAGCAAGTTCCAGCAAGGTCATAGTTGGATCTAAGGCTATAATGCCAATTTTTTGACAAGTTGTTGTTCTGAGAATATTAATGGTTGCTCCTAGATCAACTAATGCATTGGGAAAGGAACATCCATATATTTGTACTGTGACTATAGGGTTTACTGGGTCCTCAAATTTCACCGGTGTTTCTCTGCCTAATAATAAATCATACAAAGTTTCGACTATGTGGACAGTTGGGGTTGTTTTTATTTTCCTCTTAGGCTTTTTAGTACACAATTCCTTAATAGTTTTTGCATAAATTGGAATGTCCTTAATAGCCTGGAGGAGGGCTATTTTTACACAAATATTTTTTAATTCTACCAGAAGATCGAAATCAAGATATTCTATTGGGCGAGGTATAATCAACCTTTCTGGGAATGGTGGAGAAGAGGTAATAGTTTGATCATGGCTCTTCTATTTAACCATATTCTCCATTTGGGGTGTTTATTCTATAGGTAACGTTCTTCTAATTGTATATTTTTATCACCCTCTGACTCAATTATCCATGTAGACCTTAATTTGAGCTCATTACACTCTCTCAACTCAGTTTCCAGCTCTGATCCTTCAATAACTTGTACAGATTGGACTAGTCTATTGTTGGGATTCGGGTTGGGTCGGGCTGGGTGCTGTGGTCATAGATTGGGTTGAGGGTTCTGTTGCAATGTGTAAGTGTTCGTAGTGTAGGTTGAGACAGGGGGATTGTTCCTGCTGGGTAGTTTGTAGGTCTTTTCCAGTTTGACTTCCAGTTCTAGTTTTGTGAAGTGGAAGGTGGCCATTGGGATGGATATGTATTGTTTTGCCAGAATGGTGGAAAGTAAGAGGAATTTGGCCAACTATTGTTTTGATTTGATTGATTGGACCAAGGTGGCATAGAGAATGCTTGTGGTGACCAATTAGGAAAATGTGGTTGGTTCTGCCATGTAGCTCCTATGTAATTTTTAAAATTATATTGCGAGGGCTAAAAGAATGAGGATGGGTTGGTAGGCATACTTGTTTGTCGTGTTTGCCATTGGCAACGCTGATTTAACAGGTAGATTGGTTCTATTTCTTCCCCTGCCTCCTTGAAGACTGCTTTTAACCCTGGGAGTGATGGGTAGTTTTCTGTGGCATGATCTTTAGTACATGTGGCACAGGTTTGTACCATATCCAACGAGCATTCTTTATGGCTATTCTTCTTCCTACATCGAGGGCAAATGATCACCATGTTTTGTTCTGCTTCGACCTGCTTCTACTTGGTTTGCATGATGTCTAATTGTGTTGTCAAAGTTCCAAAGATATCTATTTTGAAATCCTCCAGCAGGTTACCGATTTCTGCATGAGTAATGCTTCCACCGAATATTTTGTTGTCCCTGGTGGTCATATCACATTTTGCCGGTTTCAATCGTGTACTACCTCTTGAGCATCTGATACACAAATTAATAATGTTATCATAGTATTCTTGATATATATCACCTTTACCCATAATATTTAATGTCTCTATCCATTGGACTTTCATCCCCTTAATCAGTGTAGTTTTTAGCACATTATCAGGCAAAGGTAGAGTTGCGTAGGGAGATCTTTGGAGGTTATATTGAAAACACTCCACATACTCTTCCAAAATTTCACTAGGTCTTGCTAACATTTGGAATATTTTGTCTTTTAGCTCCCTAGATTTGCAATAATCCTGATATTTTTTAAGGAAATTGGTTTTCATTTGATCCCAATCATTTATGGTGCCCCCACTTAGTCCCATAAACCAATGCAGGGCTACTCCCTTTAACGTAGAGGGAAATAGCTTTAGTTTCTGGGGATCGGTGGTGTAATCATAACCTCGACATAATACATAAAATTCAAATAGAAATGCATCTGGATCTTCTGATGTGAGTCCATGAAAGGTGGGAATATTTTGTAGAGGGATAGCTTTCATGGGTGCGTTGACAGTTGTGTCAACGATAGGATACTGCCATGTAGAGGTATGGGGTGCTTATGGATTATTGGCCATTTGATTAAATATATGCCAGTACCCTTCTGGGGTCTCTGGAGCTAGAGAGTTATCCCTAGGATGTCTAGAAGGGGTGGAATGATCTTAACAGCACTCCCTTGCTCTAGGACATTGGGTGTCCTTTGCTCGATTACTACCTAAGGGGATCTTGGTTCCTATGTTTCCCCTATTTCTCCTCCTCCTTCACGAATATTGCAAGAATTCCCTTCTTGTGAGGAAATTGGGTGGGAATTTTCAATATCTTGAAAACTCTGTTCAGTCCCTTTTGTTTTACTGTGGACCTCAGCATAGGCTACAAATGGTGAGCTTGTGGCCCGAAGGGAGACAGTAGGTTGTCTAGAAGCAATGGTTCGGGGACCTGTTGATGGCTGAGATTCAGCTTTACTTAAGATGTCGTTGATGAAATTTGATCGTCCAAGGGTCACCGGTCCCCTAGATCTTTCAAGTTTGGGATGTGGAATTGGATTGTTTTCTGGTCTTTTCTTCCTAGTCATTCATGCAAAAAAAATCAGATTTTTATTTCTACCTTAAGTTCCTAGCAATTCTGTCGGAAATCGGGCAGGGGAGCAGGCATTTTACATGCTCCATACATAGGTTCTTACCTTCCATTTTTAGTACCCAGTTCTCTCTCAAAAAACAAGCATCAAACACCTACTTCACTTTTCTGTAATTGTGCTGAAAAGCACGGAGGAGCAAGCACTTTACTTGCTCATTACCTAGGTTCTTACCTTCCGTTTTCAATACCCAATTCTTCCTTAACAACAATTATCAGATATACATCACTCTTTGTAAGATGGCTACCCTCTCCCTGATAATGGCGCCAAAATGTTGGCTGATAAAAGGTGCCTTTTAAAACTCCTAATTATCCCACATTAATCATCAACATGGGCAAGTCCTCTTGTTTCAAGAGTGTACATAGTATGTGGCTGCTATAAATTCAGAGAGTAATGTTTCTTAAATTGTAGTATAGATCTTTGACACAATAATAAATGGATGCATCTAATAAACTCCAATTGCAATTATTAAAGGAAATATCAAAACTCAATCCTCTACTGAAATCAAATCTTACAGCAATTCAAATAACAACAGCATCAGCCGAGAGCACAATAACAATAACTCACATCTTCTTAGTTGATTCAATCTAAACTATACTCAATCTCTATAAAGCAATCAAAATAGAAATGATATCAATTCTGAGAGTCTAATAGCGATAATCAAACTCTTACAGATGAATAAATAAATGTGATACACTATCTAAATAATTTACTCTTTAATAAACATAACTCAAATCAAATGACAGTGTTGTAAATTATAAACAGAACATACATTATTTCAAGGCAAGGAAGCAATAAACATCGAATAAAGTAAACTCACAGAAACAGTGAATTATCAAACCAACCAAACTTTATCAGAATCAAAAATATAACACAAGAAAGCACTTAAATCCACCAGAGGTCAGGCTCTTAGCTGCCAGCGAACAATGCTGAGCTACTTCAGATAATGCGAGGGAACAACAAATTCAATTATATATTAATCATTGAACTTAAGTAGCATTAGAATATGGGCGCATTCTCAACAACGCAAGTCTATAATTAAATTTACAACTTGAAAATTAACAGAGATTCCTCCCCTTTCTTGCTACAATCACTTTCTTTTATAATCAGAAAGGGGTAAAGGGTAAATGGTAAATGCAGGGATTTGCAACTGATTGCTAAATTCAGACACCTTTCCTATTTCACGTTGATTCCTATGATTTGCCCTCAGCCTTGTCCACAACCAACGCGTTCCTTCCTTTGTTTGTCGGATTTTATTGTTCCAATGTCAGGGAATATCAATCGTTCCTTTTGTCGCTTTCCTACATAAATAAGGGTAAAAGCTAGCTAAATCGTAACTACAAATAATTCATCTGTTTCTTACCATACTTCCTCAATATATTAGTGAATTAAGATATGAAAAAGATAAGAAACAAGGAAAACAATGATGAAATTAATAGTAAATACATACCCATTTCGTAACTCAACAACAACCCCCAAACCAATCACTAATACCATTAGATGCATCCAAAGGAAATTTTTATGGAGGGGCTCAAACATTAAGAAAAAATGGGCTCTTGTAGTATGGGAGAAGGTCTACAAACCAAAAATGTTGGAGGGTTGGGTTAAAGGGATCCATATATTCTTCGAAAATCCCTAGGGGCCAAGACCTTGTGACGTTGACTAAACAACCGAAAAACACCTTGGGGCCTCATCTGGAGGGAAAAATATGCATCTCACTCAAATTATGATCTCATCAGGCTTATAGGAGACATCAAAGGTTTGACAATTTGGAATCAAGCATGGGAAAATAAGGCTATCATTCAAAGGCCCAACTTCTCGGAGATTGGTAATGGAGAAAAATCCCTTTTTTGGGAAGATTCCTAGTAGAAACTACGTGAACTAAACAGGGTCTATTTTTTCCAGCTTCACATTGTTATGAAAGAAAAAGGAAACACAGGGTGGCCCATTACTGGAAACCTAGAAACGGAATGGAAAAATGGCAAGAATGATTGGAAGACAAATACTAGGAACCTCTTCCCATTAGGTTTAATTGGAGCACTTTTTCCAATACCATTCAATAAAGACAAATCCAATTCGAAAAAATGGAAGATAAGATCAGATGGGGTAAAAATTTAGCAGGGAATTTCAATCTAAAATAAGCCTATGGCTATATGGCAAACCATGATCAACAACAACCACAACAAAAAATGGAAAAATCTGTGGGGCAAACAATTATGGTTCAAAATCACCCTTTTCCTTTGGCTAACCGTGCAAAGGAAGATTCTAACATGGGATAATTTATGCAGAAGAGGATTCAACAAACCCTCAAGATGCCCTCTCTGTGAACAGTGTGAAGAAACAATAAACCATTTCCTTAATGATTGTGACTATTCCAAAAATCTTTGGGAGTGGGCTAAGGTTATTTTCAGATCTTCTAACAATTGGAGAACCTCTTTCTCCTCTCACCCAATGGTTAACAGGGCCTGAAAATTTATCTCGAGTACCATATGCTAGGTTGTTTGGAAAGAGATAAATGCTCGAATTTTCAACGAAGAAAAAATGCCAAAAGAGAATATCCTCACCTTAATTAAATAGATAATCCGAGAATATGGAGCCATCTCTAAATTATTTATCTCCAGTGAACCCCCTCATCCTGTTGATCTAAGGATCCTGCAAATCCTCGAGTTGCACCCTCCCCCTCAGAATAACTTAACTTCAGTGATGGAAAACAAGAAAGCTCCTTGTCATTCGCACCCTTCGGATAAAGACATCCTCAAATTTAATTACGATGGAGTTGTTAGCCTCCTGCTGCAGCAGGTTACTCATATTTCATGATTGACATTTTTACATACCAAATATATCATACTTTGTATGCTGCAATGCTCCATATTTGCTAAATAGTCACCAAGCAAAGAAGGCTACTCAGAGTTCATCTAACTGCTTTCCAATTTTGAAGAGTCATTCCAGTTTTGTAGAATTTTCAGCTAAAGGGAGGTCCAAACAGCCTAATCTTGGTCCCCCTACATTTCAATTTCCTGTTTTAGGATATAGAGAATGAAAATCTGTCCAAACAGCTTAATCTTGGCAGATTCTTAGATAGGTAGAGAATCAAAGGAGCCCAACTACTTAATCTGGGTCCTTGGAAGAAATAAGGGTAGTTTTTAGATAGGAAGGCATAAAAAGAAAAATTGAAATGCTGGGTCTGCAAGTCTAAGTGCACCCAAACTAAAAAAAGAAAAAATGTTAGGTAAGTAGGTTGGGTAGGTAGTTTTGAGGTTGCAGAATCTTGTTGTCTGTTTATTACCATGTTTTAAAGTATCATCTCTACTCAGGTCGCAGTCATCAAGCCCTTTTTATATGAAGGAGATCAAACCAGGCATAACTAACTTCCCTTTCTCCATCTTCCCGAAATCATTAACTAATTTCCCCAAAAAGAGGTCAAGATCTGCTTGATATCTCTTAGTTTCATCATTTTCCATGTCATTAGCCTGGGTGAAGATCTGCTTCACTCAAGGAGGATCCCTACGTTCTCTATAAGGTTCTATCTCCTCGTTGAAGCCTAAGATCTCTCAAACTTAGCGCTTTCTTATCATTTCCATATTAACTGTTGACATTATTATTTAACTCCCTATATTTTCCCCATCCCCTTACTAAAACTATGAAGTTAATCCCCTTATGTAAATATCCCCCCCCCCTGGTTGAAAATAACCATAAGTACCCCCAGGAATTGCTCAATTTATCTGAAACTTGGCAAGAACCCTCATGCTGCCCCTTTAAACCATCTTCTAAATGCAATACACTCCTTCCAAAGTATAAAATTCCTTTTTAGGTTATCGGACCCCTTCCGAGGCCTCAAATACTCTTCAAACGCACATACTCACTCCTTCCAATCGCAATAAACCCTTGTTGATTTCCTTAACATTCTTCCGATCCTGGTGAGCCATCTCGCATCGGCATATCGCAATATTTTACCACATAGGTGTGCCCCATTCCTTGTTGCCCGATGCGATATCGCGATATCGGTGATCGGCAGTGGCAAGCATCGCATTTCCAAAATAAATACCTTCTCGTTCTCCGCCGATGCGATATTACGATCGCATCGGAAGAAGTTTATCGCATCACAGTAACATATGAGTCAACTTGCCATGTCAACTGGCTGACGTCATCTGCCATACAGCTGACGTCATGCTGACGTCAGCAGCCAAAGGAAAGGAAAAAACATGCAAGCGCGAAAGTCGAGCTTCGGAGCTCCGGAACAAGAAACGTGGGCAGTTTTCGATGCGCAATTAGCGCGAAGCGCTAATCGCGCATGGCTACGGGAAATGAGCGATATTGGGGAATCTTTAGGGAATATTTTTCTTCCTTGGCCCGTTTTGCACCAAAAAATCCCGAAATTACTCGATTTTGCCGAATTAAACCGATTGGAAGACAGGGAGAGACCAGAGACAGAGATTAAAGAGTATCAAATCAAATTTACAGAGAGAAAGCACGTCAAAGAGTATCAGAAAGCAGCGGAGACCATCAATGTAGTGGCAAAGAGTATCAGCGAAGATCTTAACAGCGGCCCAAAGTAGGTGAAAATTAAATACCTTCCAGCAAAGTCAAAGAAAAGGGCGAGGCCACTCAAAACTCTCAAATCACGGTTATTGCACATTTAACTCACACCAGAACAGAACTGCAACTCCCAAAGCATAGTTATTCCAGCAGTACTGCATCGAGCCTCCAAGGGCCACATTGCACTCTTTTTGATCCAACTACCTCTGACACAGTTTAGCAGATATTTACCTACATTTAATTTTGGCACAATTTTAGGTTTAGAAAGCTCTTTTTGCAGACCTGTTTTAGGTCTATTGTAATAAATAGTTTGAGATATTTGCACTATAAAGGGAGCCCTCAATATTGTATTAAGGGTGTTGGTTGGTTGGTCAACAAGCTATCTTTAGCTGATTTTTCTCCAGGAGAGACTCGCACTGTAATACCTGATAGTTACTATAATCAAAGACTGCTTATGAGCTTTGGAGAATGAATTGTTCACTGTGTTTACCGGTTGAAGAGTGATTATGGAATTCTCGTGTTGTTGCATAACTCAATAAGTGTTTCTTACCTCTGTTTTCCATTCATAAGTTACCATCTAAACAGCAGAAAAGAAGATTAGCTTAGAATTTGTTTAAATACACTCTATGCTCAATTTCTATTGTTTCTTTATGTTTTCCTCTGTTTAGGCATAAATATTAATTCCACATGGCTCATGTTTGCCCTAACCTTAGACAGTTATCCAGGGATTCTTCATTGCCCCTAGATAGAGATCATCCTTCCCTCTGTTAAGCTGAGTGAGAGATTCTTAAGTGCCTCTCATTCCTTACATGTCATCCATCTTTTCAGATTAAAAGTTGTGTTGTATGCAGTTATCCTGTTCCATATTTCTCTTATAACCAAGAAAACGCACTGATAATCCTAACCCATGACTCCATGCCCAATGGTTTGAAACTTATCACTTCGTGAATTGCCTCTCTGCCTGAAAGCATTTTCCTTCCATCCAAACACAAGCAAAAACCCCTGAACCAAAAAGCTAGCCTAAAATCATCAACAAAGTTAAATCATTAAGAGAGAGCCCTCTCTGATTGCAAGTGGGCTAGAACCTGCAATCCAAAGATTGGTTTGTGGTTACCTCGGCCGTATCCCTACAGGAGCCTAGGGACAACCTAAGTGATAACAGGAGCTACCAAAGGAAATCCTACAGCTGCATGTTTTGGTGGAGTCTTCTTAAATTCACAAGGAGATATAATATGGTTATACGCGGGAATCCTGGGCATAACTACCAACAATGTTCTTGAACTCCAAGCCCTGGAACATGGTCTAGAAATTGTAAAAGTCCAGGGATTCTGGTTGCTCATCATGGAAGGAGATTCAAATCTCGCCACCCAAGCCTGTCGGAAGCTTCAGCAAGGAATGATTGTCACCAAGGTAATAGATAACTAGAGGCTCAGCAAGACATTACATCACATCATCTAACACGTTGGATAGTTGAGTGGGATCCACTTCCAGGTCATCAGATGGAAGCCTAATAACCTAGCTGACAAGTTGGAAAATGAAGGAACAATTGGCAGCACGAGAATCTGCTTCCTTGCATGGAGGGATCTGGAGGATAGACCTCTCCACCGGGACTATGAGGCATTAAATGGAAATGATAAAGGAGTATGAATTTCTCTCAATAATAATAACTCCTGTCAGTATTCATAACATGAATGGTACAATCCCCGCATCCCCTCATAATGAAGTCCTTAGACAGCAACCATCCCAACTCTCTGCATGCGGTAGGAAGTTACCAGTTTGATGCAACCCTTCAGAGCCGTTGTCATCCAGATCCCTCAACTAGTATCAATTTGTGCTCTCCCATGACTACACTTTACCTCTTATTGGATGCAATTAATGGCTCTTGCATTCCTGCCTTTTCCCCTCCCACCTCGATCGCCCTCTCCTCCTATAAATACTCTAACCCACTCTCTCTTCCCCACTACTCTTCTCTCCCTCATTCCTCTGCTTTCATCACCTTTTCCCTAGTTTTACCTCCTAATTACCCTCCCTTCCATATCATGGCCCCTCGACGCAGCTCTATCCATGTCCCTTGCTGTGGTCGTGGCCACAATAACGCGAGGTGGGATAACCCCAACATGCAACCCCGTACAATATCTTAGTTATCAATGAGAAGAGAAACCCTCAACTACGTTGTCTCTATTAACCTTGAAACTCAACACTGCATCCATAATTTGGAGCTCCTAGCATGGAACATAAGAAGGCGGGTGACCACGGAAGCAGTAGACACTCAATTTGAGTGGATATCCGACCCAGGCCTCACCTGTGCCACGAAGAATTTATACAGTTTCACCATTAAGATCCCATGAAAGCTCAAGACCATTTTTGGACTCTCATTGCAAGAACAGTCTGAAAATACTAAAGTCGTGGAGGCAAAGCTAGACATGTTGAATGATAAACTCTTTGTCTATGTATAATTTGTCCACCACCAACACTTCGTCACAAGGGACTCACCACATTACACTCTACTCAAGCATCATATAACTAACATGCACGCCAATGACAATGACTCTCCAAGAATCAAGAAAGAGACAATAAGGTGCCTCCACCAGTCACCAAGCTACGATGGACACCCCAGTTGGAGTTCTCTAGAGAAGCCTATCAGGTTGGAAGATGATCCCTTGGTCGACATTGATTAGTGAATAGGTGTATGATTCTCTCTGCTAGTTTTTGGAACTATATTCATATCTATGCACTCTCGATAGTTATTTTACTCTTTGTGATTTGGTCCCCATAGATACTCATAGTTCTCTCCCTCTCAAGTAAATGGGTAATTTTGGTATTTTTTGCAGAATTGGCAAGCACACCCTCCATCTCTCCTTTCAGCCCAGATGTAGGGTATTTTTTCAAAACTATTGTAAAAGAAAAGTCTAGAACTGGTGTAAGAGGGACTTTATTTTGTAACCATTGTAAAAGGAATGTTTGGAACTAGTGTAAAATCATATTTCTTGAGCTACCCCACTCTAATTGTAAATACCATATTTTGAATTTATAAATACTTTCTCACTTACAAAAAAAAAAAAAACTTTCACTTCTATATCTCTAATGTAACATTAATGTAGCTCCAATATTCAATCCATGTGGTTCCAGCATAATTAACACAGTAACTACCCATGATTTTTGATGCCACCTCAACTATGGCTCGCCGGCTCAATCAATGTCATGTCACAACCTAGAGGATAAACTCACCTAACTAAAGGATTGGCTGACATTGACTAGGTCCATGCATGCCTTACTTAACTAAGATATAAGTAACATTATAAATATCATCTTCAATTGATACACATGAGGTCCATGATTAAATGTTTCACCTCTTTATCACTTAACCCCATGGGTTTTGGGCACACTAACGTGCCCAACATGTGATGCCCCAATGGCCATCGGGTGCCCTAGCGTGCCTAGCATGCAACACCCACATGGCAGGAGCCTTACCAATCCAAACATTCGATACCCAATGAGTGTCGTGTCTTTGTTCGCTCATCAATGAAAACAAAATATTATAATTTTGGTAGCACCATGTTGCATAATCAATCAATTATAAATCGACTTTTAAAAACCAAACTTTACTTTAGCCAATTTTCTAAAAATCATTATGTGGTGGGAACTCAGTTCATTGGCAATCATGGGCCGACCTTACTTATTTAATGTGGGAGCCCCTTACTAAGTCGGGTCAACCCACCAACTCATCACATGGGCGCCGCTACTAGGCGAACATTTTGGCGTGCTCAGCTCATGACGCCCACAAGGGCGCTTGGGTGCTCTGCTTTTGTGCAGGTACATCTAGGGCACGTGTGTTCACGCTACTATGAAAATCAATCAACACAAATCATTATCTCATCAATGATAACAAAATACTATCATTTTTTAGTACATCCATGCTACATAATCAATCAGTTATAAACCGGTTTTTAACACCTAAACATTAATTTAGTCAATTTTCTAAAAATCATTATGAAACACCCCGGTGGGAACTCAATTCATGGGTAGTCATGGGCCAACCTTACTTTACATGTCTTCCTGACTACTATGTCACCCAGTACACCCGTCACCCAACTCGTTTGGTACACCTACTTAACGAACCATTAAAGTGAAAATTGGAAATTGTTGTATAAACATAAATGAGCTTCTCTTCATTTCAAGAATAATATATTATCTATTTAATAAGGCTAACCAGGTGAAGGTGAAAGCTCACATGTCCCCCCCACCCCCTTCCTTACATCACTCTCAATTCCCCATACCCAATCTATCTACTATAATATATTTGAAAGAAATACAATAACGTTCAAACATAAAAAATAGGAAAATGAAATTTTAAGGTGAATGGAAGAGAAGAAACCAACTAAAAACATATAAATACATACCTTTTACTTTTCAACATTTTGAAATCATTAATATTCTTCCTCGTCCATCTCATCATCTGTATCATCCAGTTTAGAATTCATGTACAAACGGTTCACCATATCAGCGTCAGCATCATCATTATCATCATCATCTATATCATCATCTAGAACATGCTCTTCTACATTTTGTTCAACTTCTTCAAGTTCTTTGTCCAACACAATTTCAATATCATATAGTTCATACAAATTAGTATTATCTCAATTAAAATATATTCCTTGAACTTCTTTGACATCTTATTCTAAAACTACATAAACCCCTAGCTCATCTACATCATCTTCTTCTTCAATTTCATTTTCTTCTACTAAATTATACTTTACGAGCGTTCCTCTAGGATCATATCTAACAACATATGACCAACCTATTTTACCTGGAACATCTACATAAAATACTTGTTCACATTGGCTTGGAATAACATATTGCTCTTATCCTGGCTCAAGATTCCTTGTATCAACCATGGTGAATCCATTAGCATCTTCAATAACATTATAATCAGGCTCACGTTCATGGATTCATAGCCTAAACCATTTGCATTGAACATAACTATTTTGAAGGATTCAAAGTCACACTCAAGTATATCTTGCAGATACTCATGTATCGATTCTCAAATAATTTTGGATGTTTATCACCTCTAGAGGAAACAATGATAACTTGAAATATATCAGTTATCCCACTATCATAAGTTTTCATCTTTTCATCCAACCATTTGTTGTGAAATTTGCAACCATTGTACCACATTTTTTGTGGTGTTTCAACTGCAATACATCAAACACATAAAAAAAGGCATTGTGAATTGATAGACATGCATATTTATACTTGCAAATTTTGAAAATTAAGAAAAGAACACACCATATGCATCAATATAATTGTAAAAAAACTAAGTATAATGGGTGAATATGCTTGACTGAGAATATTTTACACGATATGCTAAATCAATTTCCCTTTGTGTAAGATTAGTATCTCCACTACGTTAAACTTCTTTGACCAATGAAGACACACCATACCATGATAACCTACCATTATTAGCTTGTTTTCATCGCTCAATCCATACCTTCATCCAATCTTTATTGTATGCAATGTATAAATGTATTGCATCCCAGTCTCGACCAATTGTATTAAAATAAAATAATTCACATATATTATATTATTTACCATGTTATACCTTCATAATAATGGATTATGAAAGAAGAGTAAAAATTAAATAGGTACAATATACATAAAAACAAATAAGTCAAATGTGCTATAAATATCCACTATCTACTTACATCTCACTTTCCTCATTCTACCTTTCCCCAATAGGTGCTCCCCTTCAAAATCATCTGTCACAAAGTTGACATCCCAAATGTGATCCAATACATTAGTACTTTGTCGTATTTAATCACTATATTGATGAATATAATCCATGGTTTGATATTCCATATGTCCCTCTACCATAGAACCCTCAGGACGTGTTCTTTGTTTGACCAAAGCCTTCATTGATTTCAAGCGCCTCTCAACCATCCGCATTGATCTTATGTGTACAAGTCCACACTTTTCAATCTCTTCGACTTGGAATATGAGGTACTGTTCTTGTGCATTGAAACATTTCGAAGGTATATACTTTTGTATTTCACACACTAGACGAGAAATGTTTTTTCTCAAATACTTTATATCGTCTTTATCTATTTCTTTAGATGAAAACCATCTACAAATGAAGCAATCAAATCACAGTTTTCAACAAAAAAAGGAATAATATAGTACATCATGACAAGCAAAACACATGCAATGAAAATTATGCGGCACAATAACTTATTGAACAAATTACACTATGCACATAAATATCCACTTACCTCATGTATTTTCCAAGATCATATATAACTTGTTTGACATTGTTTTTAAAAAAAAATTGGTAGAGATAAAGGTGGAACATAATATAACAAAAACAATGATCAATCATTATTTTTTCCCAAATTATTAAAAAAATAAAACACTAATTAACAATATGTGTCACCAATGTATAAAATACATATACACCAAAATAATTACCTTAATGAATGTATGCCAACCATGAGTTTTTACCCCACCTAATTCACCTTTCTTTGTTAGGATATTCTTTATGTTTGAAGAAAATCCAGTTGGAAATTAATTTTTTCCCATAACGTCGTTAACATGCTTACTTTGTTTCTCTATCAATAACTATGGAAGGGTGCTTATATTTTGGTTGTATCCATCGCTATTTGAATGAATCGCACTTTGCAAAGCATGGTCAGCCTCCTTAACATCATTAAAAATCTTGACATTTTTTTCTTTATCTTTCCTTCCATCTAATATTCACCATAAGGACTTTGTTACATTCTTCCCAATTTTGCATTATGTCAAACAAATGAACAATTTCTAACTGCTCATAGTAGGGGAGTCTAATGAATTTCTCAGGATAACATTTCATTCCTCGTGGAATTTCCCTGTTATTAATGCCTTCACCACCTACAACGTGAATCATAGATAAAGATATTATGACAAAAATATAACCTGTTAATTAGTACAATGAAGAAAATACCATAAAAAAGATAAAACAATCCAAACATATAATGTATATTGATACATGGAGAATTCGATCCATACCTTGAGAGACTATTATATTGCAACTTCCATGCACGAGGTGTCATTCCCTGTCATCTTACTCTAGTCTCTTCTTTCCTATTGGAAAGATGTTTTTCAGTACTTCGGTACCTATGGTTCTTAGAAAGGAAGTCCCTATACTCATCAAACACCTCCTTTCCTAAGCTTCTTGAATGGTGAGATTTAATCTTAGGACCACAAACAGGACAAGAAAATTCACCCTTTGTTTGAAGACCTGCAAGAGATGATAAATTTTTATGTCAGTTCTTTTAAGTATGTATAATAAAGGTCAAACTATTTAAAAAACATACTTGAAATGAACTTCATAAAATTAAACATTATTAAAGTGTGGGGTAACATTATAACATACCATAGAAATGTGTTAGCCCTAGGGCATCATCAATTTTCCATACAAGCATTGCATGGAATTCAAATTCCCTTTGTGCAACTAATGGTTTAGAGATATCATACATAGTGACATCGTTCCATAACGCCACTAACTCATCGATAAGAGGATCGATATATACATTCGTATCTTTGACCTGATACTTACCTAATTGATTGAACATATAATACATAATTACTACATATATGAGTAAATAAAAAAAGAAAATATAAATCATAAATATAAGGCATAATTGAACATATATGAGTAAATTAACAAAAAAATATAGGACATAATTATGAAACAAACAAGACAAATAAGATGTTATTGTGCTAAAAAAAATATTCTAAGTAATAACCATACAATGAAATGATGCAGATCAATGTACTAACATTAAAAACAACAGAAAAGGTAATTGCTTTATCATGTATATAGTACTAAATGTCACAAAATATATTACATACCTTAGGAGTTTTGTCACAAATGTGTTTGACGAACCATTCACCACCTTTAAGTTGACCAACAACAATAAAGTAGAGAGAAGAGATATTTATGTGACTTGATAAAGAGGTTTAGTTGTCATCTCAAGTACAAGTAAAACAAAACCACTGTCATCATACTTTTTTTCATCATCGTCCATTCAAACATTATTAAATGTCTCCTATATCAATTTATTTTTCCCATCTATTGAGAAATCTAGGGCATGAAGAGTAGGTGATTTCTCTATTAATGATAATTTCTTGTGAATGTTTTTACTTCAATAGATTAGGATCTTCTTTTTCGGTAGATTATTATAGTGTTCTTCTTCATCAAGCAACTACCAAAACATAAACAATAAAGAGACAAGAGACACTAATGTACGTGATCAACCAAAGCCAAAACCTCTCCAACTTGAGAGGAAAACTAAAACGAATTATTCTTCTTATAGAAACTTCAATTGAAAAATACCAAGACCATGACCTAGACCCTTGACACAACAACCTCTCCAAGACCAAGTCACAATATCCTTCTTCATTGTTTCTCCTTCTTTCACAAGTCAACACAATTCAAACTATCTTCATGCACTACTAATATCAACTATTCTGAAGTTTCGGCCTTCCTCCACAGATCTACAATTTTGGCTACCTAAAAGCACTGCAAGGACACACATGTGGGATAAATTATGGTTCTTGTTGGTGTGCTTCTCCTTCACTTACCTTGAGAACCATTCCTTGTTATTTCAGCTAGTAATGATGATTCAGTGGAAACCCTTTACTTGTCTTTTACCAGGGAAGATGTAACCCTACTGCAGAAACCCTAGTTTATGCCACATGTGTGAAGATATTAACCAAAAATTAGTGCCAAATGAATTCGATCTTTCTCTCCTTCTTCTTGCTAGTTATGAGGTTAACTTTCTTGAGAACTTTTCACTTATTTCTACCTTCTTCTCCTTAACCAAAATCTTTTCTTCTAGATGGAGGTCGAGCTGCCTATTTATAGTGGGCAGTGCATCTAAAATAAGTTGAATTGAATAGGTGCCTAGGCTGACATGTCTTTTCTAGAATCATCTTTTAGGTTAACTTCAAGGACTTATTGTGACAAGTTCTTGGAGGATTTATGACACAAATAAATTTTCTTTTACAATGTGTAACATTCCCAAATGGGCCTTTCATCTTTGACATTGACTCAATAGACTTTATGGCCTGATGACCAAACCTACGAGCTTAAAATGGGAGCCTTTACTATAAAAATAAAATTCCTTGCTAATGAAACCCATGAGACAAGCATTACAATAATAATTTTATTTTTTCTTCTTTACATCAATTACATAATATCACAATTACACATGTCATTATGAATAGTGAACCTAGTTACACTTTTCAACGCTCCCACTTATCTAGGGAGGTGTTCATAATGGTACTTGGTCATTCTCAATATGAATAATTCTCATAATAAGAGTTGGATTGGTAACCCATTTGTTTAACATAATATCAATCGACATTGTCACGTAGCAAGGCCTTGACTAATAGCTCTATCCCTCCATAAGATCAGAGTGTAATAATGGCAAGACTAATGATGTATCGACACCCTCATCATTGTTTCTCTTGGAACATACCCCACCCAGGTTCTCTTAGAATATGTTCCATCAAGACTATTCTTATCTTGGATTCCCAATCCTCAAATAATAGTGGTCCTTCGTGACTACTCTTATCTTGGATTCCCTAACTCATTCTCTAAGAGAATTAGATGCCAGATGTTTATCCAATCCTCCATTTCATCTTCCTAAGTGAAGACAAGAATGGTGTGTCTATCTCTCCCTCTCAACTCAAGGAGGATATACCTATTCCAATGGAGGAATGTACTCATTCCTATGGAAGGAATTTACTTAATCTCCCTCTTAGATTAGGAATTTTCTTGCAAGTTTCTACCAAGTTAGAAACTTTTTTCCAGGCTCCCTCTTAATTAGGGACCCACAATAGCTCTTTGTGTGGAGATGATGGGAAAACAAGTTGCTTGAAGAACTCCTTAGGATGTCATGAGCTTCTTTTCTTTATTCAAGACTCTTCATGTTTTGGGAGTTCTTCGTAGGGCACATTCCATCCATCAATTTTCATCCATGAGTTAGTCATGTCATTATTCCTTTCATCGAAAGTGATCCATCAATTCTATCTGGCCTTCCTTCATGCCATGCTACCTTATTCACACCATGTTTCCTTAAGGATATTTCATCCTACTACATGGACATCAGTGGCAGAAGATATCCATAGATCTTCCCTTCGAATCCCTACATAAGCCCATCCAGATATCATTCAAACAATAAGGAATGAACATGAAATCAAAATTACCTTTGTGATGGTCTTTCATCATGACATCTTTTAGTTAGGGTCAACATCATGCTTACACATTGACACATTTCAAAAAGATATATATTGTCAATGGTCTCTTTCTTTTTCATAATTCATCAAATTATTCATATCTTTCATTGAGATATTTTAGTCAAATATCTCATTACTTAGATGTTTATTTTCTTTTCCATAGTTGCATATTTCGTGATCTCTTCCTTTTTTTTCTTCACACATTTCCTTCTAAGTACTTCTAGTCATAGTTCCTTCAATTTTGTCAAACATCTCATATATCATATGAGGACATATTGTGTTGATTTCATCTAGATAATGTGTGATACATTCCTTCCTGTATCCTTTCAAGGGAGTAGATCCTTTCTTTTGATCATGCTCTCAAGATAGAGCATTTATCCATGTTACCTGCAACCATATGGCATGACTCTACAATATCGAATACAAGCATACATACCTCATTTTACTTTAGATCATATAGACTTCCTTCAACAACTTCCTTGATTGAAATAACTTCAATACCTTGATTTGATTCACTTCTTTTGTCATCATCCCATGAATTCCCACAAGAAGGAATTCTTAATGAAACGCTTGCTTCCTTTTGATTGATGAACCTTCTGATGAATATTCCAATAGAGAATATTGAGCATCCTCATTCAGAAATGTTCCTATTTACTGATGTATGATGAGCCTTGTGCTATATGACCTTTTCTTCTTTCTCCCGTAAGTGTCACTTATGCTTCTAATGAGGTTACCAAGAGCTATACCCTTCCAAAGTTGACTTCCATAGAGTTATGTTTCAGTTATTTTTATATATGATCATGAACTCTTGCTTTTAATGCTTCTATGATGCATCCTATCGTTTTCCTTGATAGCCATATCTTACAACAGAGAAATTGGAAACAGGAACTTGAAAATAACTGGGTTAGGAAGAATATACGAATCATAGTAGAGATATCTTACTTCCTCTTTCTTGGACTTCTTCTTTCTAGCTTCCTCCACTTCTTCGGTGATATGGGCTGCTTCTCTACCTCTTTTTTTATTATCCTTCTGAAGCTTAGGTCAATCTCTTTTTTCATTCACATATTCTTGACATCCATAGCATTGAACCTTATCCAGGTTTTTCTTCTTTTTCTGAGGACCAAATTTCCCATACTTTCCTCTCTTTTTTTCCATAGAAGCATATGCTTGTTTTTTCTCACTGGATCCTACATCAATTTTTGCCTTCAATATGGTTTCTTCAATTTTGAATAGAGACCACAGATTCTAGAATGAAGTATTATGAAGATAAATCCCCCTTGCTGACAAGAGCGATATCCCTATATCCTAATGGAAACTAGAAATAAATGGATAGTTGAATAGCTCTTTTCCTAAGTTTACTTCATTTGAATTGTAAATACAAGAGTAGTATAATAAGCCTCTTACATATTTGCGAAATGCTTGATGAATGTCCCTACTCCATCCCGATGCAACTTCTGAATGCTCAAAGAGACATGCCATCATAGACATAAGATAGATCAAAGACATATGCAACATAACGATTCAAACAAGCTTATTCTAATGATCATGGAGATTAGAAATTGAAATTATCTATATCAAAAGAGACATAAATCATTCGTCGTTTCCATAAGACAATACAATGTAAAAAAGGATTGATTTGTATTAATTCAAGGATAAACAAGATCCTTAAAACCTTTGCCTTGATGTCATGAGGTTCCTCCCAAATACCTCTAACCATCTCCTTAGATGATAAGCCTTCCAATCTAAATCCAACAACATAAGTGTATCTTTTCTGAACCTCTTAATCCCTCTATCTTGTAGTCAATTTATATGCCAAGAGGAAGAAGTTTCATATCCAAAGGAGAAGAATGTGATCCTCTAATTAGGGGATTAGGGTTCCTTGATGAGAGGGAATTAGCTCCATGATCTAAGGGGTATGGCTCGAATAGATATGACTGACAAGCTTTCAGTTGAGATATATTTTCCCAATAATGCCTCTAGAATTCACTTTTTATTTTTAGTTTTCTTTGAGTTGTGTGTGCAGTCTATAGTGGAAGACAGATCACAATTTTGTGCAGGTTTCAGGGATATAAACTGAAAATTCATGAAAACTGACTACGAAAAGCACACAGGTCACATAAAACAATTTATAAATTCATTTTACCCAAAATTCACATACTTCTCCAAGGGTTTTTTATTGTTTGGCCTCTAATGGAGTGTAATAAAACATGTTTATGGATGGCAAGAGATCCATTTTAATATTCAAGTGTCATGGTGATAAAATGGCATGTAACATATTGCCCCCTAAAGTGTGAAGTTTGAAAAGTAATTTTTCTGAAGATTTAAGCGCTTTATCATGCCAAAGATTGGATTGGAGACAATGGTCAGAAACCTACAAGAATCATTCAAGGATTACAATGCAATATATAATCATCACTGAGGTAGGCATTCCCATACTCTGAGTAAAACTAACTCAACAAGTATGGGAAAACCCAAGAATCATATCAATAGTAGACATAGTATGGGCGTATCCATTAGTTGTGAATTTGTCTACGTAATCATGAATATATAACTCCTTGCAGCCTAGATTGATGAAACTAGACCTAGGGTCTTGATGTCTATCTCTCGATCCGTAGTACGAATATAGCCATGTGAGTGAATGTCTCAAAGTAGAACATGGTAGAAACCACTTGATTACTGATCAATTATGTGAACAGTTAACAAGTGCGAGAGAAACCACCAATAATGACAATGGATCTCAAGGTACTCTCAATACAATTTATAGAGTGTGAAAATATGATCTGAAGTCGAACACTCATAGAATCATTCAATCGAAGTCCAATGATGAGAACCTATCGTCGAAAGCGAGAAAATTTCCGTTGAGGCATGCAAGCCTCAAGGTACTAAAGGTTTCTAGATTAACTTCCTAGATAATGAGTTGAAGTCAATAGGAAGTGACCTATCGTAGGAAAGCTTATGACACGAAACACAATGTCAAGTTTTGAAGAATAGTTTGCAAGGACTGACTCAGGCATCGCTGATGCAATTGAAGGCTAAAATTTGTAAAGGAACATGAACTGAAGTTGAACATCTCTTGACCACATAACGACACGACAATTGACTTGGAAGCATTTGACTCAACAATAATAGTCAAAACCAGTTGAAGACTTTCAATGGGCTTTGATTAACTATAAGATAAATGTGTTCCCAACATGGAAATAGGTGTGACGAAGTGTCATGTTCAAGAGAGACATACTGCCTTTATAATTAATGTGATATGAATACCTTTCCCAATTCCCCCCACCATTACTAGCAAGTACGTCTTTATTTTTTCACAAGCTTGAGGATAATGTATGCTTGTCATATAAACTCATCCTTCGGATGAGTCCTCTAAAGTATTTTTAATGAAGCCTAGGAAGGAGTGGTTTGGCCCCATTATGCTTAATGAATCCTATACTGTTTAATTTTTACGAATCCAGTAAAGGGGTAACTCGATGTCATTTTCATGTTTAATGAGTTTGAAAAGGCACAAAAAGAAAACTCAAACATTTCTTTTATTGTAAAATTTTAACGAACCCAGAGAAAGTAAAGCTCGGTCTTTTTCAATTTTAGGGAGTTAGAAGAAAAACATAAGTAGACTCGGCCATGTTATTTTTCGTAGATTTAGTCCCTCGAGCCTGGAAAAGGATAAAATAATGTAGGAGATAAATATATTGACTATAATCAATCAGCGTATACCTTTTTCGTAAATAGTCTGGTTCAGTCCATAAAAGGGGTAAACTTATACTGAATGGATGGTTGTTCATTTACTTTTACAAGTTTGAACTATCAAGTGCTCGACAATATTTTCATGTTTAGAGAGTCTGAAAAGGGCTTAAAAGAGGACTCTAGGGTTTCACTTTTTTATGATTTTCAAGAGCTCGAAAAATCAATAGAAGTCCGCTCGCATTCAAAACAATCCATTTTTATGTTGTAATCTATAATGCACATTAAAATCAATAATTTGTCATAAATTCTCAATATTAAGCTAAAAAAACATTGAAATTTTGACTTTTAAAAGGTTCAAGACATACAAAATAAAATTTTAATCACCAAAAACTTATAAAACTCCAAAAATTAATTTATTTTTACCATTTTATTCTTAACCAGTTTGAGAGAAGAAAGAGGCCTTTTTACCACCAAACATCTGAGGTTAATTTCGAGCAAACTACTAGAAGAAATCACGAATAGTTTCCTTTAGGTAAGAGATCTCTCTAATATCTACATTTTCATCTGTTTAAATTTTAATGTTAAGCTTTCATTTGATTTTTTGGGGGTTTCTTATTTTTAAAATTTCTCCCTCGGGATTGTGCGGTTTCCCTTCATCAAGATAGTGGAGGTCGATAATTTTTAGTGTACAGAGAAACATGATCTGCATCGTTCCTCACCTAAGGTATTGCGCAGGTGCACTACGGTCACCAAAACTCGGCCGTGCAAGCACCGAGGGTTTCAAAAACGTGGAAATTATGCCCCAAAAAATTGCAAATTTGTTTTAAATGTTGGACTAACTCCCTTAATTGTTATTTCCAGGAATTTTGACCATTCAAAATGGAATGGAGGGAGAGAGTACATGAAAATCAAGATGCAATAGCTTTGGATGATCCGGAAACTTTGCAAACTCTGAGAAATTGTGGTCTCTACAAATATTGGATTATTTCGAGAATGAAAGCTTGACTAAAGATCATGACATGGTTGCGGAGAACTTGGGATGCCCAATATCAGTGTTACGTGATCGGGGATCATTGTCTCACCATTGATGTCGATGATATATATTATTTTACTGGGATTTCCCACAGAGGGGTTGATGTTTCTTTATATGGGTAAAGGCCGGGTGGAGATACTACTATTGAATACCTATGACGATATTATGGGAATGCATAGATCAAGGATGATAGGATTGATACCAAAACTATTGAGAACTTGGCCTTGAAAACCATATCTTTCACCGTTAGCAAACTGTGTGGTAGCGTAGCTCTTCACTTGGCCACAAAAGCTTAGATGTAGACCATCGTGGAATGTTTCCAATCCATGATCTTTAACTGGTGTGAGGTAGTGGTGGTCAATATGAAAGGGAAACTGACCAGAGCTAAGGCTGGAAAACTGAAGAATTTTGGTTATGTTTCCATTCTTATTTCTTTTTCTCTAGAGAGGATTCCACTCCTTAGACCATAGCAAATTTTGGTGGATGAGGCAGGGCCTCGAGATCCACAGATGTTGAGGTGGGTTTTGCTTATGGATCGCCATGGGGGTGATGGTCCAGTGGTGAAATATACTCTTGAATTTTTTGTTTGGATGGTTCAACAGATCATCGCGATCAAGGATTTCCCATATGCAGGGATGGACTACAGGAGTGACCTGGATATCCCACTTCCAGTAGGGATGTAGTGAGGTGTCCTAGGTAAAAACTTCTCATTTTGATGTTTATTTTTATTTTTTTTTAATATTTATATGTTTTTTGTCTTTCAAGGTTAATTATTTGAAATGCATATGCAGATGTGGGCCTAGTTCGACCGATAAGGGCTACAACATTTTGACAGGGGGGTGACCAACCTGTAGTAGCTATAGCACCAAACCCAGACGTGGAAGAGGCATTGACTAAGCTTGAACACAACCTAGAGAGGTTGACTATAGATGTCCCAGAGACTAGAACTCATGATTTTCCTCTCCGGTACCAAAGGCACATTGTTGGGGTTCCAGGACCACTCGGGAAATTGTTATGATGCGGTTTGTGTGCTATAGTTTACTATCATGATCATCATCATGCTTAGCTGCTTAGTCTTCTAAGTCTACATTTTGATTTTTGTATCAACATATTCAGATAATAAAGGCCACAGGGCCTTCTGTCCTTGGATGACATATTTTTTTGTGTAACATACTCTACAGAATTTATCTAATGGAGACTACTACTTTTGATTTCATTTTATCTTTTTCAATATATGGATGGATATTGTGTTTACTTACAAATGTTGCAAATGTCTATTTAACATGTGATTGGCTAATACATCATTTAATGTGTTTAAATTTCTTGGAATGTGTTGATATTCAATGTAATATAACTGCCTTTCCAAAAGACAGACTCGTAAAAACATTCTTAACATTGATGGACTTCTTACTGTATAGACATTATTCAAATGTAATACTATGAGTTGTGAATATAACGTAACAATCAAACTTCGAATGCCAAATGAGATGGTGTTAGATAATAGTTCAATGGTTGCACTATATTCTGCTATGTTGTTTTTTGTTTGACCAAGGCATATCCTATGAATGGAAACTAACTCGTTACTAGGTGAATAAATGACCAAGGTTGCGCAAGACAAGTTCTTAGTACTACGACTAGCACCATCAACAAAGTCACCATAAGTTTGAGGGGACGTCAACATTTGAAAATCAAGTGTAAAACCAAATAAGAAAGAGAAGTAGTAGTGGACTATAAAAATTCTAAAACTATTGCACACACTTATAAAAATATAATATAAGTAATGTACAAATATTCACGAAATATTTTATGCATAATATCTCTTCAAGTAAAGGCCATTTATGGGCTTTCCTAAAGAAACACCATCATAATTGACCAGCTCATAGGCTCCTTTAGCTAATACATGTTTTACAATGTAAGGGCCATTCCACATAGGCTCGAATTTACCTGCACCTAATTTTTCATGTGTTTGATTGTAGACCAAGACTAAGTCACCTTCTACATAAGAACAAGGATTCACGTTTTGATCAAATTGAGCCTTTACTCATTTTTTATGAGCCTCTCTAGTCAGTGTGGCCTTAAGGAGAGTTCATCTAGACGTACTAAGTGAAAAAAACTCTCTTCCTCTGCAGAGGTAGTTGGTAATAACTCGATGGCTAGCTTCAAAGATGGAATTTCACATACAATCGGTAAAACTTCCTCCAAACCATAGACAAGTTGGAAGGGAGTGAAACTTGTAGATGTTTTCACAGTAGTATGATATGCTCACAAGGCTGAAAAAATCATGGTATGACAGTTTCCTTTATGAATTCAAACTATCTATTTAATCATTTTCGTTAAAACTTTGTTAACAACTTTGACTTGACCATTTTCTTGCGGATAATAGAGGGTAAAGCCATCATGGCGTAGTCCAAGTTGTGCACATGGCTACCACGATCCATAGCAATGGCTTGTGGGACACTAAACTGACATATCACATGATTGAAAATGAAAATTGTTGTAGTTTCGTCTTTGTCCTTGTATGTAGGCATCGCCTTAGCCCATTTCATAAAATAATCAAGTGCAAGGATAATACACCCATGCCCCCCGGAAAAGTGAGGGCTAAAGGTGACGAAATCTATTCCCCATTTTCAAAAAGGACCGACAACTATGATAGGTTGAAGAGGATTTGGGGGCACTCGCATATTGCGATCATCAACCTGGCAATTATGGCATTTTTTTACTGCGATTATGTAATATTTAAACATGGAAAGCCAAAAATAGATAGCATGCAATATCTTTTGGGCAGTGGCATACCCAGACATATGACCACCACACACTCTAGAATGGAAATCATTTAGTGCTTTTTCAATTTATTGAAGAGTTAGAAAACATCGAAGATAGATTCAGCATCGTGACAATAAAAAGTATCACCAACAATGTTATATTGTTGAGATTGGTAGCAGATGCGACAACAATGAGTTCAAGATCACTCAAGCCTAAAAGTTTGGGTTTGAATATATGTGATGATATCTCCATACCAAAGATCGGGCGTACTAATTAGAAAGAGAGATTCATCTGCCATAGAATCCTCTACCACTATTTCTGTGTCAGTATAAGGAAAGTTACATAATAATTCAGCGAAAATTAATGATTTCTTTGATTTAGATCTTTCGAATTCCAAATCAAATTCTTATAAAATGAATATCCATTTGGAATACTTGCCCCTAGCAATTATTTGGTAAGAATATACATCATAGGGCTACAATCTGAAATGACTATCATTTTTCGCAAGAGAATATAGTGATGAAAACATTGAACAAATTGAACGGCTACCAAAGCTAATTTCTCCACACGTGCATACTTGATCTCACTTTAGGTGATATTTCTACTTAGGTAACAGATAACATATTCATTGTTAGATTCGTCTTCCTAAACTAATACCATGCCAATGGTGGCATCTGATGCAGCGAGATATAGAAAGTAATCCTGATGGTAATTAGGTGGATACAATAACAGTGCATGGGTCAACACGTGTTTCAATGCATCAAAGTATTTTTTAGCAATCTCATCCTATATGCTTGAAACACGCACCTATATGCTTGAAACACGCATATGAAGCACCTATATGACTATTTTTAGTAATTCTTGGTTTCATTGAGATGTTAATTGGCACAGTTGTTGACATGTTTCTTAAATTCTTTATAGATTCGGAATGAAGGATAGACACTAGGGCATTCGGGATCATTCACAACATTAAGTGAAAACATAGACGAAAAATCATTCTTGACTTTGTCAAGGCAGGGTAAGAAAGATGAGAGATGATAGTAATTGTCCCATGACATTTCATCCAAATTCATTACCTCCATGATGCCTTCATCAGTTATAAAATCTTTATCAAAAGGATCGGGTGTTGATATTGGTTCTAAACGTGAAAAATCGGAATAACCATCGATGATCTTATTCACTCAATCATTTTCAGAGGGTGATGGGTTGGAAAAGGATTAAACTGCCTCATAAGACAATTCAAAAGAGCTAAGAGGCATTTGGTTTCCATACATGACTAATTCTAACTCTGAAGGAAATTTCCAAGAATCAGAAGATTCGAAAGTGCTTGATGTATTCATATTGACCTGGGAAACGTTATGAGGAAGATTTGGTGGAGGGAACACAAAAGTTCCCATAAGACATGAGTCTTTAAGAAGACCAACACCAACATCCTCATATGCAGTAATTGATTTGCCAAGAAAAGGAATTCTACCAATAGAGTTAGGGTCCGAAGTGTAATAGGATATTGACAGTTTTGAGATCTTGAAGCATCCACAATATTCATTTTTGAGTTTCGACGTTTCAAGTCAATACCATGACTCATCATCAGGAAAAAACCTACAAAGAAGAGAATGGAAAGGAGAAGATAAATAGGGGATGGAAAGAAGAAAAGATAAAAGAGAGTGTCGACCAATAGACCTAACGTAAATTAATGAAACAAAAGTAGTAAATAAATAATTTATTTTAGTTTAAATTTTTATTTTTATTTTTATTTTAGTTTAATAAATTATTATATTTAATTTATGTTATAAAATCAATAATTTTAATTTCATTTAATATTATAAGTTTTATTGATTTATAAATTTAATTTAATGTTAGAAAATTCAAAATTATTTTAAGGGTCCCATTTTATTAAGATGAACTATTATCTAATGGAAGTTAATAATAGCATTTTATAATAATTACTTTAATAATAGCATTTATATTATATTATTATAGTGAAGTTAATAATGGTTCTATTACTATTAATATGATAATTAATATTACTAATAATAAAGTAAATTATTGTTAATTTATTGTCTCAATAATAATCATAATAAAAAATGTTAAGGGAAGTTATAATAAAGGGTGTTAAGGAATAAAAAGGAAGGGAATCAAATGATATTGTAAGGCTAGAAGGAGGGGGTCATTAAATATTTAATGAGAAGAGACTAATTTAAGGAGGATGAGGAAATAGATTTATGAATAGGGTAAAGGGAAAGAAAGGAGAGGGAGGATCGAAAAAGAGTGCAGGAGGGTAGGGAAATAGGGTATAAGAGAAGAGAAAGGGGGTCAATGGGGAGAGGACAGTGACAGTGTATGTTTAGGAGAGAGTAAGGGAATCCAGTTTCTGTTACTTCCAAACCCCCATCCCTATTGATATTATGAGGATGTTTAATAATTTCAAGGGCTTCGTGAAATTTTTGTTTATACTAATGGTTTTCATTGGTGATAACCAAGGTGGATATGGTGACAAGTCTTTGTTGAATGCTCTACCAGTGCTGAGGATCGAATCTCTACCATTTTTTATGTTTGTGCCATGTTATTTTAGTCTAATTTTGAATGACCTTCGAGTCTCACCAATATAATAATTTCCACATGAACTTATGACCTTATAGACACCCTTTTGTTGAAGGTGATCAGGGTTATCTTTAATTGATCGCATCCTTTGTCTAATGGTTAGCAAGGGTTTGAAAGAGGTTTCAATATCCTTCTTTTTTAGAACCCTAGCCAACGTTTTTGTGACTCCTTGAATGTACAGTGTTACACTCTCCTACTAGAACCTTGGGTGCTTGTTATAGGTTGCTTGTCTTAATTTATGGATCTATCTCTTCTCATGGTCTTGATGATTTCCAACTTTTTATATCTGATGCTTTCAAAGACTTTATTTAAATAGTTTATTTCTTCTTCTGTATTAGAGGTGTCCAATATTTTTAAATCCCTTGTGAAAATAGTCCTAATTACCCCCATATTCTGTGTTGGATGATGGTGAGAATCGGCATGTAGATAGTTATCAGTGTGTGCTTTCTTTCTGAACACCTTATGTCCAAGCGATCCATCTTCATTTCTTATGAGGAGAATGTCTAAAAGTGGTATCTTTTTTATTTCTTCAACCTCCATTGTGAAATTGATGTCATTAGATATGTTGTTGAGGTGATCTAGAAAGTTATTTACCTCCTTGTCCCCATGTGGCCAATTGACACTAGTGTCATCAACGAACCTAATCCATAATTTAGGTTTCAAGGGGAAAGTGTTATAGGATACATGTTCTACTTTCATAATTTTTCCTTTACGAGGAAACACAATCATTCAAAAAAATGATGAGACCGCGACAGACATGGCACAAGTCCAACTTCGTCCCAGTAACAGACTATAATCAAGCTGAGCATCAACAACCTCAACCTCAATTGCAACTGTTTTACCTTCTAATTCTATGGGTAGGTCAATAAAAATTCCATAAGGTCGAAAACCTCTTCCATCAAAGGCTTTTAAATTTGTAGGAGATTGTTTAATAGCTGGAGAACCTAAATCTCTCCAACAAGCAATAGACATTATTCATTTATACACTCCTTCATCAATTACCGTTCAAAAACGTGTTTTGTCTTGACAAATACTGGGTTCTGGAAAGCCAGTTGATGTGGGAGTCTAAGTACATGAATTTTGAGATCAAAAAATATTAGATTAGAGTTATGGGTATCAACTAATCCTATGGCTAATAACAATAATTTCCTCTGTGTTGGACAAGTCTGCAACACTTCGAGAGCCGACATCATTGAAGGTGACATAACCATCTCTTCAACAATTTTGTAATTCTGAGCAACTCCAGCATGAGGATTAAAAGATCACTTTCAAAGAAAATCCTTAGTAGGTGGTCGAATCACCATGTGAGGATTAGGTTTTTCAATTTGTAAAGGTTAAGAAAGAGGATTTGATGTGGAATAATGACCATGTGAACTAGAATTATTTCCATCTACACTAGGACTTTTAGATCTGTAGTATTTATACATCGTAGCCACGATAACTTGTGAATACATCATCATGATGTCCGAAGATGTGGAAGAAGAATATGGGTTTTGGGAAACCATCTTACTATCTTGAGAACGAAATGGATCCTTCAAAACAGTAGGAGAAGGTGAACCTTTAACGAATTTAGCAACTTTAGCGTGATGAGGGCATTCCTTGATGTAATGATCATCATCACAAATTAAATAGGATAGTGAGGTTTCTTAATTTCATCAGATGATTCATTCTTGTTTGATTTTATCTTTGGGAGCAGTGTCTTGCTTTTTTTTTCGTTTTCCTTTCTTTTTATCTCTGGATTGCTTGTTCTTGCGAGTAAATGGATCTACGACATTTATTTTAGAAGTAATTTCAGGAGAAGGATTTTCTTCGAATGAATCTGGTAAGGCCATAATCCAATCCTTCTTCGAATTTTTCTTTTTAGTCTTATATTGTTGACTAACAGAACCAATCACACCATCAGTGGTGTGTGATCCTATAAGAGCTGGGTTGGTTTGACCTGGACGTCGAGGAAAATCTGGAATTTTTTCATACAAAGTGCCAGACTAAGTATAAACAAGATCTAAGTACTAGGCAAAAGCGATAAATTTCTCTTCAGTTACAACACCACCTTTGGAAACATCTTCATTAATTACCCGAAAAAGTGATTTTATAAAACATTCGACTAAAACTTGATATAGGATATAAACTTTAACTAAACAACAACTTCGTCTACATTCATGAATATGATCTTAAATATAGGTAGACGTCGGCTGTTTTAGAGAAGTTAAAAGTTCAGTACCATTATCATATCAGATGGGTAACTGAAAATGAGTCAAAAAAGCAGTGGCAATGGCACTAAAAGTACTGAAAGAATCTCATAGTAATTCAACATACCACTTGGCTTCTGAACCAGTTAAGGTCCATTGGAAAAGTCGTAGTCTAATGGAATAATCAATTAACGAGTTCGATGCACACCAAAGATGGTAAGTCATGACGTGATTTGATGGGTCCTCTCCTGATTTACCTTCAAATTTTGAAATGTCACTGGGCAACTTTGTAGGGATTGTTAACCAAAATGGTATATAGGAAATGGAATTATTTGTTAACCGAGATTGATCTGGTAAATCCAAAGTCGCAATAAATGGTAACTGACAATTAGGATCCGGTTGCGAGTATTGATAACCTTGAGGGACGAGTCCTATTCCTGGAGGGGGATACCCATGATATCCCAGAATATCCTAAGCAGTTGGAATTTTCATAGCTCTAGGATATCCAGGATGATCCATACCAAATTGCGGTTGAAATGGAACTTGAAAAGTATGACCGGGGTGTGGTTGATTGTGGAAAGGAAGACCCTAACCCATTTGACCTTGGATAAATTGTCCTTGATAAGGTTGACTCTGCAAAGGTTGACCTTGGAAGAATTGACTTTGAAAAGGTTGGCCTTGAAAAAATTGACTCTGGGGTTAACCTTGAAAAGCTTATCCCTGAAACGGCGTCTGCATATATGGTATATTATGTTGTACCATAGGCATTTAGGGTATAGACTGAATCGTATAAATAATTTGATAAGTAGATTCCTGAGGAATAGCCTGAGTAGTTAGTTGCACCATTACTTCAGGAGTAATTGGAAGAATTATCTATGATACTCCTGGGATGGAAGTTTGTGGAGAACTCGGAACTGGATTTTGAACAGATGTTTGCACAATAAACTGAACTGGAGTTTATGGAGTACTTGGGACATGTTGCTGAAGTGGTTGTTGAATAGATGTTGATGGGTTAGCCTGGAAAGGCTATTGGACTTGTATAGGAATAACTTGAATAGGTATTTGTTGAATAAGTTGTCCAATAGGTTGAACGGGTTGATAAACTAGAACTTGACGAGCAAATTTGATTAGCCACTGATTATATGAAGGATTCTAGATTGTGTTCATCCTAGGATACGGAGTTGATCCGAATTTAAATAGGAACGCAACAAAATACAGAGATAACCATATACACAAAGATGCAGCGGAAACAATGCTTCATTTCATTAATGGAAAATATCGAAATATGTTTACAACCATAAATGGAAATAAACCAGCTAGGGCAATGGTAGCTTATCTCTGAGAAGAGATGTGGTGACTACATGCCTTTGAACTGTGTTACAATGAGGTTCGGAGGCCTATTTATTGTTGAGAAACAATGAAAAACCCTTCACATCCCAAAACCTAACCCTAGAAGATGAAACGCCAAATTGTGGGCCCCGTTTGGGTAAATTGGTACATCTATTTCCCAGGGTCGTAACTTTGGCATATGATCTCCATTTGACGCGTACGATAGCTCGTTAGAAAGATCTATCCGAGAACTACCACTTTGGGAAGAGCAACATGGGTCCGTGGCCCCATGTTGCCCCCATATTTCCCAAAAAACGTCGTTTAAGGCCTCAAAACGGCTCCGGAAGTTCAGGACCCGAAAAAAAACTCCTAAAAATAGTAAACTGTGCTACAATTTAGGAAACTGAAAAGACTAAAAGAGACAGTTGTGGGGGTCCAAATGTGATAGGTGGGTGGCCACCAACATCCACCTGGATCATTCCTCCCCCCTTAGGAAGCAATGGTCCCCATTACGTTGAGTTCCTCCATTTGCTGAACTTGTCCTGCAATCTCTGATGTGTCCAGTATGGTGGGAAGCATGGTCGACAACGGTCCACATTGAACAGTTGGTGCAGGCGAAGGAATGGAGGAATGATGTGCTTCAAAGCATTATTGCACGTAGCCTTGGTACTGGTGTAAGGACCATGTCGGAGTGGTCTGAGTTTCTGATGGGTTCTGGTAAGGCGTTCTTTCTACCGATGTAACCAAACTTTGTCGCCCACCTGAAACTTGTGTGGTACCCCTGTGGGTGAGGAGAAGTTGTTCCTGTGTTCTATCATGACTGTATCCCTCTGTTGTTGCTGGTGCGTTGAGGAACCCTTTGCGGGGGTCATGGATGTAGCAATGATCTTCCCCTTACTTTGGGAGCACACCATACAAATGAATTTCCTGGTCTGTGATATGAGCTTGTTGCCTTTCTTAGCAGTGATCAAAGATGTTGCGGTAGTAGGTGGGGCTACCTCTGGTATCCTGTATAATGAATTATTCAAAGAAATAATGACAACACGAGGCCTTGACTCATACATAGCATGTCACCTCCACAAGTATGGCTGGCCTAATAGTACATCACAAACATCGAGACGTGTAACATCACACAATACCTCATCTGTGAAAGGCTTGATGCTGTAGGGAAGGAGGCACTGCTGGCGAACTTTGAGATCTCGTCCTTCATGAAGCCACCCAATACTGTATGGTTGCAGGTGTGGTGTAGTTGGTATGCCCAACCGTTTCACGACCTCTGCTGAAACGAGGCTCTTTTAGCTGCCACTCTCGACAATGAATTGTAGCGGCGAACCCTTCGCCCACATCTGTGAGTGGAAAAGACATTCCCCCTCCTCCGGATCTTCAAGCTCATGTTTCTGGATTTTGGCAATGGCAATAGTGGCGCTGGGATCCGCATTAATGATCTACTTCCCTTTGCCATTCCCCTTGTTAGGTTCTGGCTCAAGGTCAGAACATGCATCTTATTCGGAAGCCTTCAACTCGGCCACCAGCGACTGCTTGGTCCGACACTCACTTGTGTTATGAGTGGGACTCTTATGGAACTCATACCACTTTCCTGTGTCCTTCCTCGGCTTCATGGCATTGTTCTTTTCTTGTGGCTTCGATGGGTTGTCTTGGGTCAACCCGCCTTGGGTTTGTCCTTTGGGCTTCAGATTTGCAGATCCAAAGTCTTGCTTCTTCTGTTTGAAGTTTTTCTCGATTTTTCCAGTGTATCGGTATGTTGTGCCAAGTGAGGAGATGTTCAAGAACTCCATCTCTTCCTGGATGTATTTGTGTAGGCAGCCGCAGTTTTTGAGTACCAGATGCAGCTCAGAATCTTTGATACCCAACTGTGTGTGAAGGGTGTGAAAAATGTTTGTGAACTCAGGCACATCTTGGTCCCGTCCCTGCTGCAGCGTGGTCCATTTGATGTATTTGTCCTCATAGCTTTTGACAGGGTAGTACTGATCCTTGATGGCATATCAGAATGAATCCCAAGTGGGTGCGGCTGAAAATAGTGAGCATGTACTTTCATCCTTCTGCTCGCAGTAGGTTTCCCACCAGTCCTTGACGTGTGGGGCTGCTTTGAGAAGAGTGAAAACAATCTTTTCCCGACTTGAAAATTCATTAACAGAAAAATATCCTTCTAGTAGATTTAACCATTTATCTACAACATCTGCGTCTATTTCACCCTCAAATATGGGGATTTCAAAATTAACTTGTACCTTAAAGGGCGTGGTGTTTCCAGAGTAGTTGTTGGAAGCCAATGCGTCACTTCTGGGTAGCCGCTGAAGGATCTGCGCAAAGTTGTCCATCATCGCGTTACGTTGTCTCTCGAGGGCTTCTTCGAGCAAGATTTTGATAGGATTTCCTGCCCCCTCATCTTTCTTCTCATTCGCCATGGGAGGTCGTCAGGATTTGCGAGGCTGGTCTTGTAAAGGTTCGACCAGTTGAAGCCCTAACTCCTTATATCCCGACCTCGTTGGAGACATGCAAAGAAAAACAGAGAAAAAAGCAGACCGCTCTAATACCACTGATCCGGATTTAAACAGGAACGCAACAAAATATAGAGATAACCATATACACAAAGATGCAGTGGAAATAATACTTCATTTCATTAATCGAAAATACCAAAATATGCTTACAACGAGAAATAGAAATAAACCAGCTAGGGCGATGGTAACTTATCTCTAAGAAGAGATGTGGTTGCGACATGCCTCTGAACTGTTCTAAACTGTGTTACAATGAGGCTCGAAGGCCTATTTATTGTTAAGAAACAATGGAAAACCCTTCACATTCCAAACCTAACCCTAGAAGATGAAACGCCAAATTGTGGGCCCCGTTTTGGGTAAATTGGTACATCAATTTCCCGGGGGCATAACTTTGGCATACAATCTTCGTTTGATGCGTATGATAGCTCGTTAGAAAGATCTATCTGAGAACTACCACTTTGGGAAGGGAAACATTGGTCCATGGACCCATGTTGCCCCCAGATTTCTCAAAAAACGTCGTTTAGGGCCTCAAAACAGCTCTGGAAGTTCAGGACCCGAAAAACTGCTAAAAATAGTATATTGTGCTACAATTTAGGAAACTAAAAAAGCTGAAAGAGACAATTGTGGGGGTCCAAATGGGATAGGTGGGTGGCCACCAACATCCACCTAGATCAATGGTGGTATAACACTTCCTTCCAAACTACAACAAAAATGACCCCATTTATGGCACTTTATGGATATCATCCATCGCCTATCACACCATATTTAGGAGAAAATCCTAAGGTTCAACTAGTGGAAGATGACATCGAGCATCAACAACAAGTTGTCCAACCCTTAAAGGATAACCTCACTTTCGCACATAATAGAATGAAACAATAGGCATATCAACATCGCAACGAAAGAATTCTTTATGTAGGTGATTGGGTATTTATATCGCTACAACCATACAAACAAATGTTCCTTAAGCAAGCTAAGAAGGATAATAAATTATCACCAAAGCATTATGGTCTGTACAAGGGGTTGAAAAAGATTGGTACTATGGCATACAAATTGGAGCTTCTTGCAACTTCCAAAGTGCACCCAGTTTTCCATGTTTCATTCTTAAAGAAGGTTATAGGTGACAAGCTCCTAGTTCAAACAATATTTCTAGAACTTAACGAGGAAGGAAAAATCATTTGGAACCTGAAGCAGTCACAGAAACAAGAACTAGACAGCTATGAAATTGATCAATTTCAGAGTATCTCATCAAGTGGAAGAACTTACCCGCTAAAGATTCCACATGAGAGGATGATAATTTTATACAAAAGCATCCATAACTACTCAAGCATTGAGGATAACACTTTTCTGAAGGAGAGGGGCATGTGAGGTCCCTTTAATACTAGTGTATTCACTTATTATTATTGTCATTATAGCCCCTTATTGTTATTGTTGTGCCCATGTTGTCCCCATATTGTTATTATTGTTCCCCATAGAAGCCCACTATTGTTATTTTTGTGCCCTTACATTATTATTGTTATGTCGACTTTGATTATATTATGATCCCTTAGATTCCTATATATAGAAACGAGGTCTTGTCATTTGTATCATCCAAGAATTGTTCATTTGTGTAATGTAAAGGAGGAGGCCAATCCCTAATGACTTGGATCTTAGCCAGATCCACATGCACACCTTGCTCATCTATGATGTAACCCAAATATTAGACCTAGCTCATGCCAAAGATGCATTTCTCCAGGTTGGAACATACTTTGTGTTGTTGCGAGGTTTGGAAGACCTATTGAATGTTATTCAATTTCTCTTTCCAACTCTTGTTGAAGATAAGAATGTTGTCTAGATATACAACCATGAACAAGTTGGTGAAGGGCTGCAAGATGTCATCCATCAACCTCATAAAAGTTCCAAGGACATTTGTCAAGCTGAAAGGTATGACCAAGCATTCAAAAGGCCCTCTTTAGATTTGAAGGTAGCCTTCCATACATATGTGGGCTCTATTAGAACCTGGTGATAACCAGACTTCAAATGGATCTTGATGAAATAATTTCCCCCCTTGATCTAGTCAAGAAGGTCATCAATTGCCGAAGTAGATACCTGTTCTTAACAATGATTTTGTTCAATGCCCGATAATCAATGTAGAGCCTCCAGGTCCCATCGTTCTTTTGTACAAGTACAATTGGGCTCCTACAAGGTGAGGAACTTGGTAAGATGTGTCCTTTTTGCAGCAGCTCTTGGATATGCTGCTTGATCTCTTCATTTTCCAAAATGGAGTGATGGTATATCGACCCATTCGGTAGAGGTGCTTTGAGGGTTAGATAAATTGAATGCTTGACCTGATAGTGTAAGGTCACCCCTTTGGTTGAGGAAAAGATGTCCCTATACTCTTCCACAACCTTATCCATCTATTTCTGCTGACCATTCTTAGGGGCCACAGATGTTGATACAATATTCCATTTACTTTGAGAGAAAATAAAAAAGAAAACAAATTCTCCGGTTTGGGAGATGATCTTACAGCATTGCTTAGTAGAGATTAAAGAGATGGCGGTAGGTGGGGCTACCTTTGTTATCATGTATAACTTATTTCCCAAGGTAATAATATCAATGCAAGGCTTAGACTTATACAAAACATGACACTTCAATAAGTATGGCTAGCCTAATAATACATAAAAAATTAAAGAGGATCAATGTCACATAGTATATCATCTGTGAAGGGTTTGATGTTGTAGGGAAGATGACACTGTTGGGTGTCACAAAAATCTCATCCTTGGTGGAGCCACCCGATGGTGTATTGCTGCAGGCGTTGTGTGGTCGGTAGGCCTAGTCGCTTAATGACCTTTTATAAGATGAGGTGCTTTTGGTTCTTGCTATCAACAATAAACTCCAACATAGACCCCTTTACCCACATCTGTGAGTGGTAGAGACGCTCCCCTTCCTATCGACTTTTAGGCTCGATCTTCTACACTTGGTGGTCACAACGGTGGCACTAGTTTATGCATCAAAAATCTGCTTCCATTTGTCATTCCCCTTGTCAAGCTCTGACTAAGAGTCTAAACATGAATCTGATTTTGAAGCCTTCAACTCGACCAACAGTGATTTCTTATCGCGACACTCCCTTGTGTTGTGAGTGGGGATCTTATGGAGCTCACACCACTACCTCATGTCCTTCTTCATCTTCGTGGTTCCATTATTTGTTGGTGGCTTTGATGGGTTGTCCTAGGTCACCCCGCCTTAGATTTTTCCTTTATTTTGTAGTTTAGGGGCGCCTTTTCCTTGCTTTAGATTTACAAATCCAAAGTCTCGCTTCTTCTGTTTAAATTTCCGCTTGATCTTGATAGTGTATTTGTATGTGACGCCAAGCGAGGAGATGCCCAAGAACTCCTTCTCATCCTAGATGTATTTGTGCAAATAACAATAGAAATTAAGTACCATATGCCTCTTAGAATCCTTGATACCCAACTTCGTGCAAGGGGTATTAAAGGAACTATGGCACGTCTTGGTCCCTTCCCTGCCATAGTGTGGTCCATTTTATGTACTTATCTTGATACCTCCCAATAGGGTAATATTATTCCTTGATGGTGTCCTGGAAATAATTCCAAGTGTGTGTGGCTGAAAATAGTGAGGGTTCCCTCTCGTCCCTTTGCTCACAATAAGTTTCCCACTAGTACTTGATGTGGGGGGGCGGGTTTGAGGAGTGCAAAATTGATCTTTTCCCTATTGGAAAAATCATGAACCAAAAAGTAACGTTCCAAAATATTTATCCATTTATCTATGACATCTACATCTATCTAGCCTTCAAATATGGGAATGTCAAAGTTGACTTGTAACTTAAAGGGAGTGGCACCTCCAAGGTGGTAGCTGGATGAAGATGTGTCACATGTGGGCATCCATCGAAGGATCTAGGCAAAGTTGTCCAGCATCTCGTTCCTTTGTTGCTCAAGGGCTTCTTTGAGCAACATTTTATAAGGATCTCCTACTCCCTCATATTTCTTTTCTTTCACCATGGGAGGCTGTCGGGGTTGGTAAGGCCAATCTTGCAAGGGTTCAACCAGTTCAACCTGTTCAAGCTCCAACTCCTTATACCCTGACCTCATTAGAGACATGCACGAAAAAACAGAGAAAGAGCAGAGTTCTCTAATACCACTAATATAGATTAATGAAGGAATGAAATGAAATCTATATATAAACAAAAACACAAAGCTACAACGAAAACAAAACTTCAATTCATTAATAACAAAGTGATGAAAACTATTTACATTCAAAATGGAAATAAACTAGCTCGAGCAATGGTAGCTTATCTCTAAGAAGAGATGTGCAACTACATGACTTTTGAATTGTGTTACAATGAGGCTTGAAGGCCTATTTATTATTGAGAAATAATGGAAAAGCCTAGAGATTCAAAAAACTAACCCTAGGATATGAAGCACCAAAAGTATGTGGGCCCTGTTGGGGTAAAACGGTACATCAACTTCCCGGGGTCGTAAGTTTGGAATACGATCTCCGTTGGATACATATGGTACCTTGTTAGAAAGATTTATCTGAGAACTACAACTTCCAACTACCAACCCCTAACAAAAACCATGGGTTTTCCTGTTTTCCAAAAAAACATTGTTTAGGACGTCAAAACGGCACCAGAAGTTCAGGACCTGAAAAACTGCAAAAAATAGTAAACTATGCTACAATTAAGGAAGCAGAAAGAAACAATGTTGGGGGTCTAAGTGGAAGAGGAAAGTGGCTGCTAATATCCACTTGGATCATTGTTGGAGCTTTTGCCAAATGGGGAATTGACTTTATGCAATGTAACCCCACATTTGCCTAATGACATCATTACATCATTGCAGTTGTAGATTACGTCACCAAGTGGGTTGAGGCTATGTCAAACTTCTCAAATGATGGTGTCATCACTAGAATATTCATGTTCAACCACATAATTTCTAGGTTCAAAGTACCCAAAAATATTGTCACTGATCATGGTGCACATTTTCAAAATTATATGGTGCAGGAGTTAGTTTCCAATTTAAGTTTTCATCATGAACACTCAATTCCCTATTATCCCAAAGCTAACAAAAAAGTAGAGGTCGTTAATTGTGTTTTTAAAACCATGCCACATAGGATGGCAGGAAATCATAAGTCAAATTGACATCTTATGTGTTTTCTATGCTTTGGGCATACCGAACCTCAGTAAAAAAACTCAATGGGTTTCACTCCTTTCCAGTTGGTTTATGGAGTCGAGATTATTCATGTTGAATGCAAAACTCCATCTCTGAAACTACATGTTGAACTGCTACCTGACACGTTCATTGAAAAAGAATGTATATTACATTTGCCCCATCTTGATGAGCAAAGTCTTTATGCTGCAATAACTAACAAAACTCATAAAAGCATGTGAAGGCTCAATATGATAAATCTATTCGACCTCATGTTTTTTCAGAAGGTGAACTGGTTCTCATTTATGATTAGAATCACGAAAAGTTAGGGGTAGGAAACTAGAACCTTTTTGGGATGATCCCTATATTGTTAAACAAGTTCTCAAGAAAGGGGCTTATGAGCTTGTTGACTTCGATGGAAATATCTTGTAGGAGCCACATAATGGGATATAACTCAAAAAATTCTATGCAAATATGTTTTCATGATCTTTCATACATAGTGTACATATAGTGTGTGATGTTTTTTTCTCCTTTTGATTTGTGTGTTTTTCCGGTTTCGTTGTGTAATTATTTTCGCGTGCCTCTTGATTAGCAAATGTTAAGGACCTCTTTGGTTTATGTAGGTTTTGTAAATGGTGCCAACCATACTATTTGGAGCATAGATTCCACTGCTTGGGTCCTCTTTCACCCATTGATGAGCTCATGAGTTCAGGGGGCCTCTGTCTTTTCCCAATCACCAATAGCGCGAGAAAGTATAACACTATTATTGAGCTTTTAACCGAGGCCATTACCTTTGGAATTCACCACTTGTTTGTCCAACTTAACTCACAATTTATAGTGTTTCAATTGAATTATGTTTACTCTGTGAGGAAACATGCATTAATTCATTACTACTTGAGGGTATGCCTCTTCGAAAAACATTTTCTCTACACTGCCTATTTACATATTCCTAAAGACTATAATAAAATTTTGGTTCATTAGCTAATTATGTGTTGAATTGAAATTTGTGACATTAAATATCAAACAATGCATATAAAAACAACACAATAAAAAATCATATATATCTATCTATCTATCTATAATAATATATATATTATGTATATATATATATATACTATATATATATATATATAAATATATATTATATGAGGAGAGAGAGAGAGAGAGAGAGAGAGAGATATCACATGTCAAACAATAGACTTTTACATCATAAATATCCTATGAGTACGTAGGTCAAAGTAGGGCATCTAGCGCTTAGACTATTAAGCCAGTACATGTGCAAGACCAAAATCCATTCTAGGAATGCTACTCTATGAAGCTAATTATGCTTGTGCTGGCAGTAACATAGCACGAAACATACAATGCAATAAACCCTAAACGTTGGGTGTGAAGTCTCACAAATCATCGTGCTAATCTCCCTCCTCCTTGGAAACTTCACAGATGACATGTTCTTCCATTCCTTTGCAATGAAATGGTGATTCACCTACGGGTTAGGCTATTCCCACATATGCATATCACACACTTTACATGTTAGTGACCACGTAATCATGCAAAAATTAAAAAAAAAAAAACATAAAACATTAAAAATACAAAAACATTAAAATATTTCATAAAACCAAAAACACTTCTTACAATGTGCACCACATTGTGTGCTAGGGGACAAGACCAGGACTAGGTCTAGGTCTAGGACTAGCTTTGAATGCGCCCAACCTCTAGTCTCCCCATCAACTCAGTCCAATGACCAATACATGGATTTGAGTGATCCAGGAATATCTTCTTTGTAATTCCTAAGTCCAAGAAGAAGCCTTGAAAAAAATCTAGACTTCTAGAATTCTAGAAAATCCTAGATTTACGTAAAGGAAAAATATATTTTTTCTAGAAAACCCCTTAATTCTATCTTTAGTCAAGAAGTTTCAGAATGAATAAAATTTCTCTCAGCTTCTGTGGGAATTCTCTTATGAAATATAAATTCTTCTCCAAATAAAAAAATGAATGGAGCCCGATTTTAGAAGCAAGGAAATAAGGGATTCAATTTCTTATTAATGAATAAGAATTTGTGTTATGTGAATTTCATTTCCTATACATCTTGTTGAATTGTGTTTTGAGTCTTGTTCGATGTAGGTTTGTGTGTGTAGGTTGGTCTATATCATTTTTAGAATTCTATGAAATTTGTTGAATTGTGTTTTGAGTCTTTTTCGGTGTAGGTTTCTGTGTGTAGGATGGTCTATATCATTTTTGTAATTAAATGAATTTTTTGTACCCCAGGAGTCTGACACAATAGCATATTATTTGTAATTCCTAAGTCTAAGAAGAAGTCTGGAAAAATTTCTAGAATTTTTAGATTTCTAGAAAATTCTAGATTTATGTAAAGGAAAAATATTTTTTCTCTAGAAAACTCCTTAATTCTATATTTAGTCAAGGATTTTCAAAATGAAGAAAATTCCTCTCAACTTCCATGGGAGTTCTCTTATGAACTCTAGAGTATTCTTCTCCAAATATAAAGAGGGATGTAGATCAGTTTTGGAAGCAAGGCAACAAGGGATTCAATTCCTGTTCATGGATAAGAATTCATGTTATGTGAATTGTGTTTCCTATGCATTCTTTTGAATTGTGTTTTGAGTCTTGTTTATGTATGTAGTATAGTATGTACCATTGAAGGAATTGGTTCATCATAGTCAACTCTGGGTCTCATGATTGGAATCTTTTCCAGGAAGAAGGATGCTGGAATGATGCCATACAAAAATAGTTTTAGCTGTCCCATTTTGTATCGGGTTACCTAATCTTTCATATTGGCTCTAAATATAATATTTCAAAGTCCCTGTGAGTCATGGAGGCTAAGTGTGGTGCTAATGATCCAACTATGTGAGTGATTGTGAATATAATTGTTTGAAGAATCCTATCTCTTATGTCGTAGATGGGTACTTTATTACTCACTTTCGTGCACATGGCCTACAATACCTAGCCACATACTCATCCACATTTCCCTATGCAATGCTTCTCACACTAGCCACGACTGCTAAGCCACCATAACCTTGTTAAGAAGTAAATATGTTCAATATCCAATTGAAATATTTATTGATTCACAATGAAGTGCTAGTTCGAGGGATCTCACATCTCCCCCAAATGATCCAAGAACCCTACTTAGCTCTTCATGCTTTGTAATTTGAAAAACTTTAGTAACCCACAATATCATAGGGTTGGTGGATGAGCTAAGGCTTGAATATCATTCTCTTGGTGTTCATGCTCTCTCCATTCAATCATGGTAACTTCTTGCACAATAGATACCAATCGAGCATGTGAATAATACTGGAAAACCCTTCACACATTTATTTAGTTATTTTTTACAATGCGCAACTTGGTTGCATCTTACCTGTGCCCACAAAGAGTCCAATCATAGTCGGTTTGGATATTTAGGATGACTATGACAGTGGTGGACGCTTTGGGAGCCTCTCTCGGCTACAATCATGCCCATGCGACCCAGGGAAAAAATTATCACAATTAAAACTTGACCGAAAGTAAAGATGTAAGCTACCAAATTGATGAGGGGCATGTCAAGACATACATGGTGACCACAACTCTGCAAACAATTTCTTGCAGCTCCTAAGAGCTTAGTCAAAGAAGGGTAAATTGGTAATTTTCTCCACTCACCTCTTTCTTATTAATCAAAGGTAAAAATGAGTTTTGGGTGGGTAATTTTCATTTATATAAACCACTTATAAACTCATATTTGGGATATCACTCTTTAATCTTTTTTTTCTTCATAAAATTGTGTTTTTTATTATTATTTTATTATTCTAGTCATCTCATCTGTAGGATTTTGGCATTTTCTTGGTCCTTATCATTGGAATACTTTCATGGTTCTATTACAACAATAGGCCTAAGGTGTATTTTCTTTACCCAAAGGACAACACCATCAACATGACCACCTACAATCAGGTACCAAAATATTTTCCTTCGAGTGCGTTAGTCTTGTATTGATTTTGTGAATAAGGCTATAAACTATAGAGCCTATGAAAAGGGTATACATACAAGAAATAGTTATGAAAACTCCAAGAACTACTATGAAGGAAATTATGGTAAAAAGACTCGTGAGGTTTTCAAAAAAATTTATAACAAGTTTGTCACTCTTAGTTGTTAAATTCAATGTTTCAAATGCAACAATTTTGGACACACAACAAAAAATTGTAGAAGCAATTTGATAGTTCCTTCAAGGGAAACAAGGCAGGTTGCTGTCCACCATATGGGGGAACAACCAATAACCTAGAAAAATAAGTAGGAACATTTTAAGGTTGAGGAATGTGGGCTTGCTCTACAAGCCCAAAGCAAAAGAAGTTAATGGTATGTTGATAGTGGATGATCAATGCATATGAATGTAGATAAAAATAGATTTGTGACATTGAGGAGAGAAAAACAAGGAAATGTCACTTTTGGGAATGATAACTCTGCCAAAATTACAGGGAAAGGAACAATTAGCCTTGGAAGAAAAGATGCAGTGTGAGATGTTTTATTTGTTGAATATATGAAGCATAATTTGGTAAGTTCTAGCAAAATTTGTGATAAGGTAGACACTCTTCTATTCAATTCAAATGTGAAATAAGGAAAGGAAGATCAGGGAAATTGGTTGCAATAGAAATAAGAAATCCAAACAAAATATACATCCTAATGAGATTGGAAAGGACAAATGTTGCCTAGGAAAGGAAGATGAAAGTTGACTTTGGCATAGGATTAAGGCATATACACTTTGGAAATATTATAAAGATCAAAAAGAAGGAAGTTGTAAGGGATATGCTTGGAATTACAAAGCCTTAAAATATTATGTGCAAGTATTGTTAGAATTGAAAACAAACAAGAGTTGAGTTCAAAACTAAGGAAAATTCCACGTTAAAACAACTGGAACTTGTACATACTAATTTATGTGGGTCAATAAGAACAAAAGGACTAGATGGCGAAAAAAAATTCATATTGCTTGTTGATGGCTACACAAGGATGACCTGGGTTTGTTTTATTAAACATAAGTTGGAAGCTATTGAAACTTTCATAATAATCAAGGAATTTGTTGAAAATGAAATCAATTTGAAAATAAAATGCCTGAGATCAGATAATGGAGGATAATTTACCTCAAATGAATTCAATGACTATTGTGAAGAAAATGGCATGAGAAAACACTTCTCAATGGCTAGAAATTATTAGGAAAATAACAAAACTGTGGAAGATATGGCTAGAAAATTGTTGCATGAATCCAAGCTAGGTAATATATAGAGTCATTCAAATTTTGAATAGAGGATTGCTCATAAGCAACAATGACAAAACTCCTCATGAACTGTGGAAGGTAAGACCAACTAGTGTCAATTATTTCAGAATATTTGGAAGGAAATGTTACATAAAGAGGAATGACTAGAAGTTAGGAAAGTTTGAATCCTAGATATATAAGGCATGCTAGTTCAATACTCATCTAAAAGAAAAGCATACAAGTTCTACAATCTTAGACTCAAAAAGATAATAAAAAGCATCAATGTAAAAATTGATGAAACAAACATTTTGAAGACCAAGAAGGAAATAAAAATCCACACATATTTGAAGAAAATGAAGAGGAAGAACCAAAGAAAGAGGAAGAAAAATAAGAAGAGGAACACTGAGAAGAGAAGTAACAAAAGGTAGAACAAGAAAAAGCAGATAATCAACAATATTTTTAACACTTTCTTGGACACCTAAAAAATGGTACCAGAATAATCATACACCAAAACAAATCATCGGGGAGAAGAGTAAAAGAGTAGAAACCATAAGAAGGAAGCTACCACAAATATTATAGCAATGGAATCTATCACTATTGTCCACAATTAAACCAAGTAACTTTAAGAAAGCTAGAAATGATGAAGATTGGATCAAGGCCATGGAAGAACTAAATCAAATTGAGAAGAATGAGACATGGTAACTTGTTCCATGGAAAAAATGTGATTGGTACAAAAAGGGTATTTAGAAACAAACAAAATGAAGATGGAAAAGTGACGAGAAACAAAGCAAGGCTAGTGTGCAAAGGATATGCCCATGTTGAAGGGAAAAACTTTGAAGAAAATTTTGCTCCAATATCCATAATGGAAGCAATCATAATAATCTTCGCCTATGCATGCTCCAAAATAATTAAACTATATCATATGGATGTAAAATCAACCTTTCTTAATGGGGATCTAAAATAAGAAGTCTACATAGAAAAACCGAAAGGATTCCTATTATCAAAAAATCAACACTATGTTTGTCTAATGAAGAAAGCCCTGTATGGACTTACGCATGCCCATAGAGCTTGGTAATTAATATTGGATAGGTATTTACAACAAGGTTTTAGAAAGGAAAGTGCAAATAATAATCTATACATAAACGAAGATCAAGACAATATGATCACCATTCAAGTGACATCATCTTTGGAAGTCACGATGACATATTAAGTCAGAACTTTGAAAAAGATATGTAAAATGAATTTGAAATGTCGTTTTTTGGGGAGTTGACTTTCTTTTGGCGACTCTAGATATCTCAGCTAGATGGAGGATTTTTCATCTCTCAAACCAAGTATATCAAAGAATTGTTGAAGAAGCTCAAAATGGAAGACTGTAAACTTATGAGCACTCTTATGGTCACTAGATACAAGTTGAATAATGAAGATAAATCAAAGGAAGTGGATCAAAGACTCTATACATCAATGGCTGGTAGCCAACTCTATGTGACAACTTCAAGACCATATGTAATACAAGAAAAGGGACATGTTTCAAGATTTCAAGTAGCACCGAAGGAAACTAATGTTCTAGCTGTGAAAATGAGCTTTAGATATCTAAAAGGAACAATAGACTTTGGGCTATGGTATCTAAAAGGAAAGGAATCGACAATGGTAGATTACATAGATTTAGATTAGGAAGGTTGTATATATGATAGAGGAAGAACAAGTGGAGAAACCTTATAGTTGGGAGACTTTTTAGTATCCTAGTTGAGGAAGAAGTGATCTTCAATATCCTTGTCTACAACAAAAGAAGAATACATTACAACAACAACTTGTTGTACTTAGGTCGTCTTGATGAAGCAAACATTGCAAGGAATATAAGTAAAATGTGATGAGCCTATTATGATACATCATGAAAAAAATGAAATAAACATCTCCAAGAATCTGGTGATGCATTCCAAGACCAAGTGTATTCCTATCAAGTTTCACTTTTTAAGGGTGAAAGTCATAGAGAAGAATATCAATATAGAGTATGTTGGGATGAAGGAACAATTTGCAAGTATTTCCATCAAACCACTTCCCAGAGAGACATTTGAGTATCTCAGATAGAAGTTGGGATTAATTTTGACTCCAAATTGATTTACACAATCTTCAACAAATAAATACAATGGGAGAGACAATGTTAGGGGGAGTTACCCTTTGCCATTGATGTCAAAGGGGGAGAGAAAGATCAAGAAGCACATATATAGGTGAATCATGATCACAGGGGGAGTACGATGCTTTCCATTGATGACAAAGGTGGATATTATTGAAAGAAGTTTTCATTGATGTCAAAGGCTATCCAAATGGAAGAGAAGTCAAACATTCAAATAACACATTTCAAAATATTGTTTTTGGATTTTTGATTTGCCATTTAGGTAAACTATATTTGAATTCATATTTACTCCATTTAACTAGATCAAATGGAAACATCACATATATGGTTGTAAAGCCTGTTCTGAGACCTTTCCACTGGTATATGACACTCCCTCTAACTCCTCACGATTGAGGAGAAATGATGTTTCGAATATTCACTATACATTCTTCTAGTTTTAGAATCCAATCCGGCCAGTGGATGAGTTGGCCTAGTCTAGACCTTGACTGAACTATAAATAGGTGCAAGAAGGAGAATTTCAAATCAGTCACTCAAGAAAGTTTATATGTGTTCAAAAAAGTGAAGAAAAGGAGTTATGAGGTTCTTACCTCATGAAATAGAAGCGACTAGGATATGATTTGGAGAGACTTTATGGGGAAGGATTTTTGTCACATTTTGAAGGATTATTGGCACACTTTTTTAAGGTTTCTGGCCTTGGTTAAAATGCTAATTGTAGAAATTTCATTTAAGGCCAAATTATTTCCCCTTTGAAGGTTGAATTTTATATTTGTGTAGAGGTTTGTATTCTAGTGAAAGAGGCTGAGTTTCAGGCCTATCCTGAGAGAAGTGGCCTATCCCTATTGCCAAAATTCAGGACCAAAGTTCTAGTACAAAGGAGGATGAACTCAAGCTTGTTTTGAGGGCCAAATCTTGGTGTTCTTGAAGGTGAGTTTTAGGTCTATTTTTGAATATCTAACATTGTTCTCTGTTTAGGAGGCCAAACCATATGGGGGAGGAAAATTTCTAGAAACCAAGTTCTGATTACTTGAGGGATAATTTTAGGTGCATTAATTCCAAGTTTTAGTTCTAGTTTATGTCGAGATGAGGTCAAGTTCTGCTAACAAGGAAGCCAAGTTGAACAATCATTTGTTGAGGGAGCTTATATTGCTAATACAATTGTGTTTTGGAAATCAAGTGCTTGTGTGAAGGAAAAAGGAGCAATTGTTAGGAGCGAACATTTTCTTTAATTAATATTGAATCTTGTATAAGCTTTGGTGTTGATTAATAAAAAAAATTGGTGCTTCCTTTCAGTTGGTGATGATAAATTTGAATATACTCTTTATATATATTAAGAAAATAGTTTTGTGGTTTTTTCTTGCTTTGGACTTCCAAGTAAAAATCTATGTTCTTTATATTTTTATTTGCCTTTTTAATATCTATGGATGCATTTACACATTTTTGAAGTTACAAATTGTTCATATTGATTCACCCCCCTCTCAATATTGCTGAATATTCTAGTACCAAGTAATGTACTCAAGCCATTCCTTCTATTAAATTATAAAGCAACATTAAGTTTTCACCATATCATCCACAACTATGAGGGTTATTATTCTACCTACCTAATCATTCATAGTCAATGAGTTCTTTAGAAAGGGGAAAAGGGTTAAATTAAAATTTGAATTTCATGCCATGTCTTTAGTAAAAGAATTCTTGTGAACCTGTTGTGGTAAAAACACAACCCCCCCATTATTGACTTACTCAACTAAGATAATGGGGACCCTTTCTATAAAAATTTTGGCTAGGCACCTTTTTGATTTTTATCGATTGCCCTGAGCTTTTGTTAATTTTTAGTTTTCTTTCGATTCTTGTTTTGATTGCTTGGTTAGAATCGATTTTTTCTAAGCTTCACATTGATGCTTGTTTCGCCTCATTTGGTCAACTGGTTTGAAAATGGCGCTCATTTGAAATCTCATCATTTATCTAGCCTGGGTTAAAAATGCATAAAATGTACAATATTGCATTTTGTAGATAAATTAGTTCAATAATGCATTCATTTTAAATATTAACCCGTAAAGAATTTTACTAACATTTTTCATTTTTAGTTATGCGGCCAAATCATTAATTAGCGAGATTCAAGAAATTTACTCCAATTTCCAAATTAAATCCTAATCTCGAAAACCCAAACATTCAAGTGGCTGTAGTTTATTTTTATTATTTTTAAATTATTTTTCAAGTGGCTGTAGTTTAGATAATTTCACAACTTAACTAAAATTCATTAAACTAAATCAAAACCCAAAAATAAAATAAAATTATTAAATATTAATTAATTAATTAATTATAATAAATTAATTAAATTTAATATAAAAAATAAAATAAATAAATAATATATCGCATCGGAGGTATTCGAAACATATTTTAATAACCACCGATACAACACCATACCCCGATGTGATATCGGATCGGAAGTTTTAATCGCAGCAAATTGTAAAAGCCCCCGATAAACCCATTAGCCATCCCCGATGCGACTTGCCGATGGCTTCGTAACTTGGCATTAATAAAATCTTATCGCATCGGAGCTTGTATGCGAAACAAGTTAACAAGCCCCTCCATCCGCCGATTTACCGATGTGAAAGGCATAACAAGCTTACCTTAACTCCATTCATGGTTTTAAATAAAAAGGCTTATGTAATAACGTAGGGGGTTAAGAGCCTTATTTTAAAAAAAAAAGCTTAAATATTCAAGGTTGAAATCATACGTATAATAGTGGAGTAAGGAAGTAGTTGGGTAGGTTATTATTTTAGATATATATATTAGTTATGATAAGATGGGTTAATTCGATGGTTTATATAGTTAATACATTTAACGTAGGGAGTGAGGTGACTTAGGATAATATGGTAAGTGTTAGTATGTTATATGTAGGTTAATATATTTAACATAGTTAGATTTAATATATATTACGGTAATGTAGTTAGTTTATAATAAATATTAGTTTATATATTTATATGTATATATAATAATATATTAATTAATAATATGTAATACATAATATATTATATTAATTAATAATATGTAATATATATTATATTAGTTGAATTAATATATATTATTTAATTAATAGTTTAGATTAATTAATTTATAACATTTAATTAATTAATTTAATTTAGATTTAAATATTATTTAGAATTAGTTTTTAATTAGATTTAATTTGTTTATAAATAGTTAATAGGTTATTAATAATTAGTTTAGTTTATAATTAACAATTAATTTAGAATTAATTAGAGTTCTAATTCAGGATTTAAATTTTTAATTCAAATGCTCATTTTTAGCCCAACAACAGAATTTCCAGATTTATATCAGATTTGGCCCATCAACTTTGGAAGCTCATAAATTGAGTTCTACTTGGCCAAATGAGGCCCAGGACAGCTCATTGGAAAGATAAAATCAAGGAGAAGATTTTGAAGGAGGTTTCACCAACAGATTTGATCATTTATTGGGCCAAAAATCAGGCAAAAGATCAGGCTCCGAATTTTGGAAACAAAATCAATTTTCTGAGTTATTGTTTTCAATTTCATTTGTCCAAAGCCTCTTCTAATTGCAGATCCATTGGTCAATAATATCCTTTGCCAATCAAATCATTCCAAGCATCAATACAAAGCTTATATTTTATTTTTTATTATTTATTTAAATAGAAAATTTGATTGGGTTTGATCTAGTTGTCAGAAATGATATTTTGATGGCATTTTAATTTATTTTGATTTCTTTTGCAGGAAAACAGTGGAAGAAATAGGAAAAAAGATTATCAATCAATGAGAAGGCTCCAGCAATTAAAGATCAGAATTGGGAACAATTAAAAGGGATTTAGCAGAATTCTCTTGAAAAAACTCTCCTCTCTAAACTTTCTTTTACAAAGACTATAAATAACAGATTGCAGAATGGAATAAGGGTTGCTCTCCTCTGCAATTTTAGAGCTTCTAAAAGCACTATTGTAATTAGAATTTAGAGTTGTAGGAGAGAGGAGTGAAAAATCTCAGATCTGGGGATTATTGAGGATTTTCCCTTTGTATATTGAATTATGCATGAAGAACAAAGCTTGCACTCTTGTGGCTCTCGTTTTAAAGGCATAAGTTCAAGCAATGTAAAGGGCTGTTGGAGACCAAGAACAGAGGAATGGATGCAATAAATTGGTATTTCTAATACTATTGTTTCAAATATCAGTTTTAATTTTATGATGATAGGAATGTGTCATTTTATTCATGTTTGTGCACTATTGTCAATATGGGTAATTTGTCATAATCTTGTTATTATGTATCTCTGTTTTTTATGGATTAATTTCTCATTTTTGAGTAACTACTTACTCTGAAATCTGTCTTATGAAACTGATTTATTGAATGATAATGTGTTGTGAACTATTTCCACATATCATTATTCAATTATTGGATTTATTGATTTGATAATCAATATCATTTTGTGAACTACTTCCTGAATAATGTTGGTTTATTATTTCAGTTTTAAGGTCTCAATAGAATGTGTTTTGGTAACCATAATATTAGTTAACTGAACTACTTCATTAACTTGATATTCATTATAAACAAGACATATTTAAATCCCAATATTTTAATTATCTTGCTCTTAGTTGGGTTAGATCTATATCTGCCTAATTAAGATATGATTTAGATTAGTTTCTTTTACTTGTATCATAGAATAAACTTGCATTTAGAGTAAAATCTACATTTTTAAGTCCTCTTCTCAAAGAGGCAAAACTTTAGTTGTGGTGTGGCTGAACCCAAATCAGCTTAAGGGTCATTCTCTTGCCTGATCAGCAAGAAGAAGTGATCTGATGTCCCTGTCTATTGGTATTTAAAGATACATTATAAACCAATAGCAATAGGAAGAAGGTAACTGGACCTAGATGAACAGTCGGAGCCACCACACCAAACGAAAAAGGAGCTGCTTTTAAGGTCCGGACCGGGTGGTTATCCCCCAATGTTGTTGCAGCGATTTTCGAGGCATCAACACAACCTTCCTTACCCCTTCTTCCTCTCTCTCTCTCTCCTTCTTTCAGCTAGCTCCTTCAAGAATATGATAGTTCACAATAGCTCTATGGGCTATCCTTCCAAATGCTTTGATCCCCTTTGCAATGACCCTCTCATTGCTTATATAGAAATCAAATTAGGGCTGCCAAGCTCCACCTATAGTTCATTTGGGAAAAAACCATGAACCTGCCTTGTTTACAAGCTTTTTCCCATTTGCTTTCATTCTCGGAATAGAATTTCTCCAAATATCTTGATTTTTGGAGATTCCTTGCTTTTCTAGCACAAATTTAGGGATTTAATATCTAGATATTTATGAGCAGATTCGTTGTCATAACCACTTGAACATCACTTAAGTTCACTAATGCTCCCCTTGGTCTAACATCAAGAGTTAGCAGGGTGACTAACACTCCTTTATGCTTGGTAACAAGCTTTATAAAGTAGCTTCTTAGTGTATGGAGAGCATTAGTGTGGATTCTAGGCCTGTAATTGTGATCATTACTTCACTCATATTGTCCTTAACCTCTGAGTTGATTAGGAGGTCAATTTTTCCTATAATATATGACCCCTAAAGTATGAGATCAGAGGCAAAGACGACGACCGAAATACTTTATGAAAAAACATTGTAATTTGCTGTCAAAATCTTTGTAGACAGAGAGAAGTTTTGAGCGGCAAGGAAAAATTGATACAACAAAGATACATATATATATAAACTGCTAAAATCATGTTCTGAGTCAAGCACTCCCATGCTCAATAGCTATGTCAAAGTAATTTTCTCCTCGGAGATATAACAATGCTATCCACCAATATGGCACAGGGCAAATCCAATGTCATAATAGATCATCATGAAGTAGTTGTCTCCAAAGAACAATATCGCAGCTTGGGAGAGGAAACAAGGCTGAATGATGCACGCCTCTACCCAAGGTCTTGGTTCCTGCTTCACTGAACAACATAGACCGGTACATGTGATAATATGAGTTGACGTCGAACATGCATGGAATCATCTGATTACCAGTCAATAATGGAGACCGTTAGCAAATGTGAGGAAGGCCATTGATAATGGTGATGGTCTCCAAGATGCACAGTGTAAACTAACGAATGTGAAAGATTTTTTGTCGTCAAACACTCATAAAATCGCTTAACCAGGAGCCAATAATGAAAACCATGATCAAACACAAGGTAACCTGCCACTAATTTCTGCAAGTACCAAGGCACTGAATGTGTTTCTGGGTTATCTTCCTAGATAGAGTGTTGAAGTCGATAGGAAGAAACCTGTCGAAAGGTAGGCAATGACGTGTCCTACATCAGTTGACACGAAACTGGACAAGGATGATTTTGCTTTTTGAAGAATATTTTGAGCTTTTGGGTTTAAACAACAAAGGGCATGATGAAAGGATATGTAGGATTGGTTGATAGAGGAAACAAATGGGATCCCTTGAACAATAGAAGGCACAACAATGGTTTTAACTATACAACACTAGACTCATGAACACTACAGAGTGTTTAAGATACGAAGATGCAATTACATCATGGTACATAGGCTAAAAACTCATAGGTTGGTAGTGTTCATACTGCGAGGTCATCAAAATGACAGTTTATTTGAGGGAGTGCCATGTTCAAGGGAACGAATGCTACCAAATCATGATTCTGAATACAGGATACATTTATATTGTCCACTTTTTCCCATCTGATTTTTTAATGAGTCCAGACAAGTAAACTCATTGATATTTTCATGTTTAAAGATTCTGAAAAGGATTGCAAAAAGAACGACTATTTTCCCTATCTGATTGGTTTAATGAGTCTAGACAGGCAAACTCGTTGATTTTTTCATCTTTTAAGAGTCTGAAAAGTATTGTAAAAAGAACGAATCTATATCTTGTCTGTGTATTTAAAGAGTCAAGACTAGACAACTCGGTGGTCTTTTCATATTTAGAGAGTCTGAAAAGATCATAAAGAGAGACTCCATGTTGGTCCCTTTGTCATAGTTGTTAACTGGGTGCGACAAAAGGTTAACAGTATACCCATATTGGTTACTTTTCTATATTTAATCTATTGAACCCAGATAAAGAGAAACCTTTTTCAAATAGATGTCGACCTCATTTTGTTATGAGTACGAGGTGACAGACTAAACTCCTGTTTTGTTGTGACACTTTAACGAGCTTAGTAAAAAAAACTCGAGATTTTTCATTTTTTAATGAGCAAGAAATTATATGGGTTCATGCATGAAAAAAAATCATGTAGAATAGAATACTTTCTCTTTAATAATTTTAAAAAAATCATGTCTCTCAAAGTTATATAAGGATATTCTTTGAGCTTTCACTTGCATCATTTTCACTATTTTTGAAGTTTGTGAGAGCTAGTTGGAGCTAAAGAGGAGAAAATTTTCCACAGACCATTGCAAGAGTTTCGGGAAACCACTAGACGTGTCGTCAGACCTAGATGAGAGCTAAAACTTTGCTCTATCCTTTATTAAACCTTTTTTTAACAATTTTGTGGGTGGAAATTTGCAGATCTGAGGTGCCCTAAAGCCATTTTTAGTGTGTTAAATGCTTTGTAAATGCCATTGGAGGGTGTTAATCCTCCTTGTGTAGCATTCAGAGGGGCGTTAAGGCTGTGGGGCATATTTGAGACCCTCATGCATGGATTGTTTAAGTGATTTTGCCCCATTTTAACTATTTTTAAGGTCCTTTTGTGGAGGTTTCAAGATGAAATGACTCACCTATGGAGAGAATGGGCCCCTGATAATGAGGAATTGTTGATGCATAATGATCTAGCTTGCATACTTGCATTGTGCCATAGCAATTTATTGAAGTATGCAAGGCTAGAGTTGATGAAAGGATAGGAGGATTTACTGAGATGGATCATATAGTGCTGGAATGAACACGAGCAAGTGTTTAGAATTGGAGATCAAGAGTTGGCGATTGACCGGGATGATATTTACTTTTTAATTGGTTTCTTATGCCATGCAGCACAAGCAAACCTCACCGATGGCAGTTCAGATTCACGATCTACTTCAGATCTGGTATAGATCTATTGCATCCCTGGGAGTGGGCTAGTCTGCAACAGAGTCCCAATAGAGAGGATTCAATCTTGATCTATGAGGGAAGTTTTATGGTTGATTGTGCATTTGGCAAGGTCAAAAATTCCCCACGTAGTGACAAAGGCCCAATTGTTGCTTGCCATTGAATATGTCCAACCCCAGATGTTCAACTGGTGTGAAGCAGTGCTTTGCCAATTGAAGGCAGAATTGACAACATGCAGCTCCCATACCCAACACAGTTTTGGGTATGGTACTACCATAGTCTCATTTATCCTTGAGAGGTTACCTATCATGTGCCCATGAGTGAGCTTATGTCCTTTTGATCCGAGTGAGCCAAGGCAGGGTCGTTGGTCATCACTTGATCCTTGCATAAAAGGAGGACCAATCTGACACTTCTTTGATGAAGACTTCTTCCAGTGGCTTCGCAGCCAAATAGTGATTGTTGATGATTATGCTTATGAAGGCATGGATTTTATTGACAACCTAGACTTGATGCTACCACCCAGGACCAACTAGGGTCCTAAAGGTGAGAATAATTTTGATAGTGCTTAAGTATTTTTGTACTTTTGAATGTATATGTAATGTTTTTTAATGATGAGATAATAACTTACATGAAACCTTTATGCTTAACACAGATCTGGTGCTAGTATGACCTGCAGGCGAACGTCGTTATGTGTGACGAGGCAACCAACTACATGCTAGAGGGGGTGATGTTGACAATCTCCATGAGGTTCTGAGGAACCTAGAGGGTTTGACTATGGGTGTCCCTCCTCTTCCTATGAGGGAGATTCCTGCTCATATCTAGCGACACACTGTTGGTGTACCTGAGCGATTTCTGGCTCCTCTTTGAAGGGTAGCTAGAGTTGTTTTAGCTTTTCTGGAGAAATAGTCTCATTTTAGCAGGTGTTCTGGCGTAGCCATATGAGTGTTTGTAGCTGAGCTTTGAGCCATTTTCTACCTAAATCATCCAAGTTTTGGGATATTTTGATGCAAAAAACTGGATTTCGATATATATATAATATATATATTATATATATATATATATATATATATATATATATATATATTATATATATATATATATATATATATATATATATATATATATAATAGATATATACATATACATATACATATACATATACATATACATATACATATACATATTTTTGGTATTTTGGTGGTGCAAATGTGTTTTAAAATGTTTTTTGTGACAATTTTTTAACTTTAGTAAATATTTTACTTCTCATGCATGCTTCTATAATAGATGAGACAAATGCCAATATAATACATAGTTAGCTAACAAATCAACAACTGTATTTAATTCTCAAGGAACATGTTCACATGTGATTATTTCAAATCTACGTTCCAGGAGTTACACCTTTAGATAGTTACGTAACAAGATTGGATTACGGATGTGATAATGGTTTTTCAATTGTAGAATGACTAGCCAGGAGTCTAACCTGACCACTAGATTGGAGATGCCCCTTGATGACGCTTCCGTGAGAAGCGAAACGATGAGCATGTATTCGGAAATATTGTTGGTGGTAGTATGAAGAAAGACTCACCCGGAGCAAAATAGTTCTGACTCAGGTGTATAGATGACCCATGAAGCTTATGCAATGTGCCATGCCTAATGACTGGCACCATCCATGTATCCTACATATGTTAAGGGCAATGATGACAGCTGCATTGCAAGAAGAATGCATGAGACAAGTACTCCACTAAATAACAAAACAATCCAATCACAACAAAAAAGGTAATCAAAACTTATGAATACATAAAATTACAAAGCACATGCCCACCATGACACTAGGAACAATACATTTTCAGATAGAGCCTTTATGTGGGCTCCTTGAGTGGGATTCCATCCTAGTCCTATAGTTCATATGCCCCCGAGGGGATGACTTTCTTTATGACATACCAACCTAGGCATATGGGTCAAAGCGTGCATGCTTCACAGAGATTATCTTTTAGATGATATAGTGATACGAAATCGCCTTCTTAGAAAGAAGAAAACCTAACTGCTTTTTCAAATTGGGTTTGTAGCCACTCCTTGTGAGCTGTGAGTGCCAAATTGGCATTTCGATGGGTTTTACCAAAATTCTTGAGGTATGGTAAGCGTTCTTCTTCAGCTGTCGGGTCGGGCATGGGTTGAATGGCTATTCCAAGGGAAGGAGTTGGCCACCCATTTCGTTTTACCTCATCGTAAAGCTAGATCTCATGCGCGACAAACAATGGATTAAAGTCGGGCATTTCCTCGTGAAACCAAACAAATTCTTCATGGAATTCCTCATGTAGGCAGGTGGAGCATGCAATTTCCTCAAGACTGCAATCTTGTCTCATCTCGGTGTCTTCTATGGTGCCTGTCGTGACCGAAATATCTATGGGAAATGACCTAGAAGTGTCGTCAATATTTTCATCCACCCCAAGAGTTTTAATGCTTATATAGGGTGGGAAAATGATTTCCTTCATGTTATAGGATAAGACCTAAAGAGGCATCATGTCCGAGTCAGATGTCAAACCCCAAATATGCCAATCCTCCCAATGTTGCTCTCCAAAACACATGGTTTCTCGAACGACTTTATTCGTTGATGGGAGTCGATCGCATGGATCTAAAGGAGCGGTTATGGGAATCAGGGTGGTATCATCAGTGACAGCCAACATGACCAGAGATGTGGATGCTCATTGAATTCCTTGGCAAGCCGATTCAGCAGATGACAGTGGAATTTGGTCCCCAAATATGTCAAGATCTAAAGGTGCCGTTAGGATCCAGGGATCATTTGGTTCATGAGGAATTGATGAAGGCATGTTGACCAATTGTGGAACTTGTGGCAACAGAAGAGGAAAACAACCCATCAGGGAGGAAGCCTTCAACAAACCAATACCTGTACTAACAAAACTATCAGTTACACCTCCTACTAAGGCTACAGAGTCATTTGGTAATGGTGAATAATTAGGGGTGTAGAAAGACAACCGATCCACTATAATAACCTTTCCATCCAATGGAAATAGGATGATACAAAAGATAGTGGATATGAAGGTTGTCATGGCATATGTCCAACTGCAACCCAACAATAGATTATAGTTGAGTCTCTTGTACATGACTTATACATCCACCGTTACTGTTTTCCAAACCAATGTGATGGGAAAACTGGCTGAATATCCTTTTGGGACAAAGGTGTGGCTGTCGAAAGCTTTAACGGATCTTGATGGTGGGGAGAGGGTTGGGGAACCCAAGGTGAGCCAACATGAAGCTGACATGACGCAGGTCGAAGCACCTTTGTCGATGATAATTCAGTGTATACCTTTACCATTCAAAGTGATATGCACCTGAAATGCAAGCTAGTGGGAAAGGGGAGGTTTACACTTGTCCATGTCGAAAATAGCCAACATGGAATCTATAGGTTCAATTCCCCTGATAGCTGAAATTAAAGCTTTCCTTTGGCTGGGGCATGTTTGTCAGAATTCAAGCTCCGACATAGCTAATGGTTCTTGCACCAAATCCTCTACGATGTTGTAATGTTGGGCGGCACGTGCATATGTCTTATGCGTTGTGCATCGAAGTGCCCCCTTGGGGGCTCTGATTACAAAGTCCTCAACCGGCCTTTCAATTTGAAAATTGTTGGGTGGCGATGGGTTTTTTCCTATGGATGGTTCTCCTGCCGGAGTGGCAGGAGCTTCATAAGCTTTGGCTCTGGTTTTTAGTTCTACCGTTTCAAATGTATAAACAGTAGAACTTCCTTCACCAGCTGAAGGATGTTGTGAACCGTCATTGCCCTGTAATGTGGGTTGTGGTTGGTTGGCAACAAGATTTTGCTATGTTTGCTTAGGAAAAGGATTTCTAAGGACAGCAGGTGCCTTATCAAAATATTTCATGGCAAGGTAATCTGTGCATTCCTGAAGACGCAGACAATGTCAGGTTGCATGTTCTTCAAGACAGATTTTGCACAAATAGTTGGTGCCTTTATCCTTTTCCATATCAGCAGGCATAATGGCCTTCTATTTCGGGTTGGGCTACTTAGATGGTTGCTCCTCAGAAGGAGCGGTGGTGTTCTTATTCTTCTTGTTTTTTCTATAGGATTTTTGCGTAGACTACACAGAGTTAATCACAGTGGCAGGAAGAGCAGTCCCTTTGGTAGAGGGGTCCACTGCCAGCCTGGCAATGGAACCACTGAGTTGTTTTATAGTGACCCGAGAGGTTGCGTCGTCAATCTCGTCGGTGTGCGCTCTAGGGTGCTGCTTGGGGGGAGGATTAGGGTTACTAGGAGCATAGGGGATAATGTCATAGAGAGTGCTAGACTATGAATAGATCAAATCTAATTGTTGGGCATGATGTATGGATTGGTCCTCTGTGATCGCAACACCTAGAGTGACATCTCTAGTGATTTGTGGGAGTAGCGACTTACAGAACCAGTCTGCTAAGAGAAAATTAGGGATGGGAGCTTTAACTAAGCTTCGCCTACATCTCCATTGATGGATATGATCGGAGATGTGGGTGGTAGTATCATGACGGAATGAAGTAAGGAGCTCTGTAACTATCTCATAATGGATAGGTAACTTAAAGTGCTTTGTGAAGTCCATCACTAAAGCATCAAAGGTATTCACTAACATGTGTGGTAACTCAATATACCACTTTGCAGCATTGCCAGTGAGAGTGCTTGGAAAAAGACGCAACCAAACACTATCATCCACCATAGAGTTAGAAACACACCAGAGATGGTAGGTGGTGACATGAGTGCCTAGATCCTACCTTTGTTTTCCGTTGCACTTAGGAATATCCGTCAGTATTTTATGTGGGATCGACAACCATTGTAAGTTGTTGTAGATGGGATCATTTGTCAACTTGTATAATTTGGGGATATCCAACGTTGCCAAAAAAGGAAAATAGTTGGGTGCCCCAACCTCGGACCATGGTGATGACGGATGACCTGAGGAGCTTTGTGCTCCTACCATCGTTTGGTTCCCCGTGGTGTACATTAGTTGCGTGGTGTAACAGTTGCTTTGCGATACAGTGTTATAGATGGGATTGCCATGAGGATTTTGATACTAGGGTATGAAGTTGCCCCCAGTATAAGCGGGGCCCCCTTGACACACCTAAGCTTGTAAGTAGGGTGCCCCCATGGTTTGGGTGGGAATCCCTTGTGGATTCCCAACCAACACACAACTAACCATATGGCTTTGATTGATAGACAGAACACTCATGTCAATCATCCACTATCCATGCATGCCTGAGAACGACAGGGGAGTTGTGACATTCCCCGCCGTCATGTGCATATTGTGAATCGCCCCAGATGTTTGAATCTAGGGGTTGTATCTATACATTGGTGGCCAACCTTGGTTTTGGTAAATTGGTACCGCGCCCATAGTGCCGCATTAGTTTTTATATTGAGCACTATATGTGGCACTAGTCGAAGGTATGCTTTGTGGCACCATAGGAGTGGAGCCTAGCATCTGCTAGGTTCCACCTATAGATGGTGTTATGTGAGTTGTAGTACCTAGGATGAATGGGATTGCGGGGTTCCACATTACCGACATTGTGATGACCATTGACTAGGGAAGTGGTAGAGGAAAAATAGTGTCTCTATCATTCCACAACCCTTCAGGCATCGACTGGATAGATGGGAAAGTTCCCCCTACTGAAGAAGAAAGTATAGATACTGTGGGAGTAACAATAGGGTCTGACAGATCTGTAAGCGGAGTGTTAAAATGAGTAGGAAATCCTTCTGTAGAGAAATCCTCTAGCAAATCAGAACCATTGGTTGTTCACATAGACCCCGTGTGTGATTTAGGAGACTGATTCCTCAAAGATGAGGAATCCAAGTCAGTGGAACTCGGCGGATCCTCCAGAATGAGTGGAGGAAGTTCTAACAATTGTCTAGATTGACGAAAAGGGCCGGATGTAGCCACAATGACTATTAAGTTTTATCAAATAGTTTTTAATGTGATATTCTTTAAAGTCTCAAAAACAATAGCACTAAGGTAACTAAAAATAAAAAATACACTAAATATGTCAATTAGCAAATAGAGGAAATTACGTCGCCTGATAAACACAGATTACTGGAGATGAAACCCAGTTTCTCAATGAGTAAGAGAGAAGGATGGCCAAATGTATGGTTACAGTTACTTTTGAACTTCACCTGAACCTCATATTGAGGGGTCAAGTACTCTCGTGAAGATGAGCACCCTCCCATAAACTGAAGACAAAGTAGGTCTGTCCATTTTAGGTACCAGGACAGCCCATCCCAGTCGCCTTGTGTAAGTGCCTAGAAGGTTTGGCCACCAGAGATACCTCAAATCATAGACATTACCAGGGGGGACATAGTTGTAGAGAGCATGTTGTGTGGGCAGCATACCTGAGTCCCTATCTCAGTTCCGAAATCCCTGAAGGGACACCCCATACACAAAATGCCCAAAGGAGTTGTAAGGGAAGGCAGGCTACCTTCAATCACAATCCGATATTGTCTCATATTTCGCTCCGTTGCGAGTGGAGTGGTCCTGGTAATATGAGTGCAGAAGGATTTTTCACTCATTAACGACACTAGTTTTGATTTTCAACCTTGGGTAGTTGACTCACATGCTTATCGCAAGGTCCTAATCTAGCTAATGTTGGTTTTCTCAAAAAAAAGAGTAACTAATTGATTTTAATATAAATTTTAGTCTACTTGCTTATTTATCTTTGGTAGGGGTGTTGATGTATGAATATGGTGAGACTCTCGACTCAATAAATCATGAAGAACAATGCTTTGAAAAAAAAAATCAAATTCTTATGCAAACAAGTCTTATTCTATGCATGTATCATTTCACATATTCATGGATTCGTCAGTGCATCTCTATCCATTCAACACTTTGCATAATTCAAAGTTTCTTTTCTCAATATTCCCTAACAACTATTGAACCAAAACAAAGTAGCCTAAAACTATTTCGACAAAACGAGATATACAGTTTATCGGCTTTTCTTTCAACAAAAATGACTTTTATGAGATAAAAACTAAAACATTTTCTTAAAAAATGAATTTTAAGACACCAAATTTGTTACCATGACATTGTTGTAGATATTTATTTAGCCCCTAAGACAAATCCCCCCCTTTTTGTTCAAAAATTCTCTTGAAAAACATGGAAATGGGAGACTAACACTCTGTCTATGTGTAAATAGAGCTTTAGTTTGGCCACTAACACTCCTTGTGCATAGTCAAAGAGCTTTATAAAGCTCTGTGTAGACTAGTAGCCTATGTTAGTGAGGGAAATAGATCAAAAGGAGGGCTTTTAGGGTCAGTTTTTGAGGAGAATGCAACTTTGCAGGATCCAACAAGATAGATGGTGGATCAGAAAAGGATTTGAAGAAGCGGGAAGCTCATAGAAGGATATTCAATTATATGATTTAAAATTGTTCATCTCAATACTTTAGGGTTGTGGATTTCTTAGTTTGCACTTTTATTGTTCTTCGAATTTTTCTAGGGTTGTTGCTATGAAACATTCATAGATAGACATGTCTAATAACTCAGCTCTTGTTATGAGCATGGCAATTTCAATGTCTTCCTAGAGATGTATAAGATCCACAATGCGTATATTCAAATGGTGCCCAATCTCCTTTTGTGTCATCATTTAATGAAGAGTCGTGTTCCTTTTTAGTGGTATTTCAACTTTTACGAGTTTTTGGTAGCCATATGGGTCAGTTAAATTATTTTCGAATATATGATTTAAATTTCTACGCATTCCCTTAAACCTTAGGTTTCCACATCTCTTAGTGTGAATATTTTTCTTCTCTTCAAATAGTTAAGAGGTTAAGAATCTCTATGGTTAAATTAAGAGGTAGAATATGGTTATAGTGGAGGGAGAGGTATATTTTATAGCTCACTATATGTATCATTACTTCTACAGTTTAAGCAAGGTACTCTAAAGTTTAAACATAAGTGATTTCCTTACCTTTTAATTTCTTTTATTTGTGAAATATCATCAAAGTAGAAGCAATGACGGAAGAAACTTTTAGGTTATATTGGACCTACAGTGCTTGTGTCCATAGAATCCATGGATCCTGGAATGTGTATGTTGTTACTAATCTTTTACAATTCTATTTCATATATATTTGGGTATCGATGTTGATATCGAGAATTCTGGTTGTGTCTCAGTGGCGTCTGATTTACAGGGAGGGGTTAGGTTGAAATAAGAGGTATTTAATAATAATAATAATCTCTCGAATGAGATTATTGATTCTAATTAATTACTTTTCCAATCACAAGAATTTAGAGTTCAACCTAATATAATATGGTTTGCTCAACTTTTTGGCATTTTTTGTAGTTACTCTGGCTCATTCTTGTGATGTCTATAAATGGCCTGATTATTCAATATTTTTCATCAAATTTTGGATTTGCAATAGGTTTTTCCCACATCTATTTTCTTTTCCAAACATTTATATGAATTGAGATTATGCTCACCCCTAAAACTACTAGCTCGTCAAGTAAGCATCTCGCGCAATACTAGAAGGAAGAATATCCAATAAATCTAAATTTTATCTTATGGTTCCTATCAAAAGTGTGTGTCATTGTTGCAGATATTCCTGAAGGTTAGCATTTTCAAGAATGATTTTGCAAAGTAAACTTCTTTTATTTTGATTTTTGATGTAGTAATCTTATTTTATTTTACTTTGTGAGTTGAAATGAAATTACAAATAATGCGGTATTTTAATGAGAATCTTGATTTTTGTTGGAAATGAATTCAATAATATTATTAAGAAGGGTATGAAAAATAATGTACATACTACATATAAATATGCACTATATACAATAGGTAAACCATTGGTTCAGTTTCCTAAGTTTAAACAATAAATAACTGTCCACAAGAATCCTAACTGAATAAGGGTTAACAATCTTACAACAATTTACTTCATTCACTTCATTCATTGTTTATAACTTGCTTGTCCCTTCGTGTTTTATCGCATTATTGGGAACTTCATTTTTCTCTTAACATGTTGTTCCATATACCTACATGGGCTGGTGTTCTCCTAACAGGATTTAACAAAATCACTCTCATTGGAGTGTAGAGATTCGAGACGCTCCAACTGATCCTTTCAACTATATTCTATGCATCTGTTTCAAGACAAAATGACATTTCATTTTTCTTATGTAACAATGCACTCTGCCTTATATGAACTCGATGTGATAGATGTTTATTTCTTTCTAGAATCTAAACCAAGATACCTCTCATGAATCCAAACCAAAGCAACAACTTGAAGAACCTTTCATGTCACTAGAATCCATTTCCCATTTGGAATCAACAATCCCATATTGCGTCAACTTACCATAATGGATTGTTCCCTTTAAGTATCATAAAACATGTTTTGTGGCTTCCTAGTGACTTTGCTAGGACTAAACAATATGTTGGCTCAATGTTCTTACTGAAAACATATATTAACTCTGGTATTAAGCAGATACATGAAAGTTCCAATCCATTGTTTATGCATCGAAGGATTTACCAAATCCGAATCTAAATTAGGATTCAACGTCATATTAGGTATCATAGGGGTAGCTAATGGTTTGTAGTGCATCATCTAAAACCTCTTTAGAATCTCAACTACACACTTACTTGGGCTTTGCCAACTTTTCCATGCATCCTCCTATGAGCCTTTTGGGACCAAAACAAGAAGATCATATCTATCAATTAGATAATAAAGAATGGGATATGAAGAATTTTTAAGCCCAAACATAACATGTACTCATCAACATTGTAATAGCAATCACAAAGTGCTTGCTTCAGCCCATAATGGGTTTTATTTAATGTGCACACATGGGTCTCTTATCCAGGCACCTAAAATCCTCGCAATTGATTAATGTATAATTCTCAAACCATTGAGGAAGATTCTATTTACATCCATATGATATAATTTCCAACTAAATGTCGATGCCAAAGATATGATAGTCTCGATAGAAGAATTCCTGATAGGTGAGGTGTTTTGCGGTACTGCAATCTTTTGTAGCTAGAGACTTGCTTACATGGCAAAGCTAGAGAGTCAAAACTCTACAAAGCTTGAATGGAAAAGTATAACACATATTGAGGTTCCTTGGAGGTAGAGAGTTTGATGATGGATGACATGCCAGGTGGTGCTATTTTAGTAACATTTATTTTATAGTAAGTGTTGCCAAGGGAGACATTTTGGAATTTTGAGGTTCCTATATTTTCAGAGGATCAACTCAACTTTTTGAGACTCTGCTTTTTAGAAGGGGTCACTACTATTTTTAGTACACCTATTTTTAGGCAATTATATGGTCTTAACTAAATATCCCTTCATTTAGGGAATATTTTCAGGCTACTTTATGAAAATTAACACTAGATCTTCGTGATGGTATTGATCACCAGTTTGTCAATAGGAGCCCCATTTATCCACTCAACAATATATAGATGTATGTATGAAGCCACCCAACTTAGCAGAGATCTTAGCAACAATCCTCAGACTTCTTCATATTTAGGATTCTGAATCTTGATAAAGAAAATTCTTAACTGATCTGACTCCTTCTTTACTGAGGGAAACCACAATCCTATGCTTGAATTTCCATAGATGGTTCTTTAATATTTCATATGATTAGACTTCCCTCAAAGTATCCATCAAGAAATATGTTCAGCATGATATCCATTAAGTTTGAAGATAATTTATTATTGCAATTAAGCATTCCATGATTCTATCAATGCATTTCCATAAACAACAATGTCTTTTGCTATACTTGTGGGGAGGGTTAAACAGAAAACTCCCTCTGAGACTGAAGAGATGTTAGAGGTGAGCTACTCATAAAATGTTATAGACATAATTAGTAACCAAAAATGCATGAGAGGATCCTATCATGGACTAGGGAATCTTCAAATACTACTCCTTCTCTTATGTATTCTCTATGCTATCTTTAACAAAACGTTTCAATAAATTATCTGGGCTATGCTATAGGTGTACCAAGATCTGAGTATTGTAATGAATATAAGGCTTTTGTATAATATTTTCATGCTATAAATTCTATATAATAAAACATCCACAGACTTGTCACCATCAGACAAGTTTTAATATGAAGACTCTTATCAAGACATATTTTTAATGAGGAAGGTCATACTCATTATAATTGTAGTATATATTATATACTTCATGTAGTGAAGGGTTTGGGTGAGTTGATTCATACATACCCTTATTTGAGTTATCACTCCTTGTTCAAAATTTACCCATCACATATTTTAACTTATAAGCATAACTTTAGCATGTTGTATTCCTTTCGATTCAATCAAATTATGAACAACCTCAGTAGAACAAATTCTGATCTCTTGTACATTTCGATAACATAACCTCAGATGTCATGTTGTAACTTAGTATGACACATATTATTGTAATTAAATCACCTGTAAATTGAGTAATATGTAGAGTAATTGTTGGACTTCTTAGGTGAAGATCATCAACAAATTGAAGTAGTCTTTGGATCTTTTAAACCTCATCATTTGACAACCAGTGTAGACCGATCTTACCTAACCTATTTATTTCAATCTTGATTAGGAAGCCTTAGAATGGTGTCGTAACATGTCTCCTTAGATCATAGGGAGCTATTATTTGGATATGAGTCTTAGTTCTGTTTGTATAGGTGACACATGATTCCTTAATAGAAATATAGATATCAATGTAATAAGTAATATTCTTCAACAAACAAATGTACCCGATAATAGAGGAGGGTCTGGAAAATTTTTAATATTCTCTTCAAGGGCATATTTACTAAGATGCAAAATCCCTTTCTTCGTTGAGGCTTGATCAAACCAAGGCACCAGCTCTCTCTTAGTTAGATGATACTTCTTACTGCATAAGATATGGAAATGTAAATAGGATTTTGGTCTCCATATCTTATGTCATGATCCTTCTTACAACATAAGATATGGAATTGTAAAGAGGATCTTGGTCACTATATCTTAGATCTGCATTGTATCAAAAAAAATTATAGGTTTACACCAACTAAGCTACATGTGCAATAGGTTGTAATAAGATTTTTCTCATTGTATGATTTCATATAGGGATGACTCGTCTGAGGATTTCTCAATGCATGGTCTCAACCTTATTACCTAATCAACACATTCATGACCTTTTCTTCAAGGATAAATAATAATATTACCCTATTCAACCACCATTGATAGGTTGGCTTATTTAGAAGATAGGGATGGGATATATATATGTGAGACTAGGTCATAGCTACTCAACTTTTCTACTTGTGGCTTCTTCTTATAGATATTCTTCATGAACTATCACTTCAAGAGTTGTATCACCCTTATCCAAGATGCCAAATTAAAAAGCAGTTGTATTTTCTTTTATTGGCGGAGCGAAAGCTATCAAAAGAGAACAATTATGTCATTTTCTTTAGATTGTTCCTCGAGATAGGATTTTGATTTGCTCATAAAAGTTTCACTAATTAGGGACTTCAGTTATTTCGGAAGTAGCTTTGTATACTCTAAGGGAATCACCCTCATTAAACTCTCTATAGATCTTGATCTGTGGTCCTTGGTAGCTTCATCGATTTCGTTTTCAGGTCTTTTCATTCCTATTATTGCAATTACCTTAGAGAGTTTTAAAGTTCCTCCGTGTATGAGCCTATGGTGGAATATAGTCCCCATGTTAGAGAAGAGTGTGAAGAAGTTTCAGTCTATTGTGTGTAGGTGGATGAGGTTCAATGTTTGTTGCAGCCTAAAAGAAAAGCATGTAAGGTTCCTTTTGAAGTTTGGGTTGTTTCCAATCCCAACGAGGAAAATAATCCTAACCTTGAATTAAGCGAGGAATGTGAGTCATTAGCCTTTCCAGCTTAGTTCCCTGATCTTGGCGACGAGCACACAATCCTTTAACCCTATAATCTTAAGACTAATTATCTCTCTTCCCAACCTCATTTTCTCTGTTATCATCCATAAAGAGACGTATAGTTGGAAGTTAGGGGACTAGCTTGTAGGGAGCATGGTGTTTTGGAATTTGAACCAGAAAGTGGATATACCGAAGTGACAAAGATTAAGGAAATAAAGTCCCTAGGAGACCAAATGGCTTTTGTAGGTTTATCAACTGATTGTAGAGAAATCCATGAGGTTGAAGAAAAAGAAATAGGATTAGTAAATAAATCTGAAGAAAATCCCTGCAACACTAGTGGTGTCGCCTTTAAACCAATGTTGAACATTTTTGGAAAACAGCGGGAAATCTATGATGATGAAGATGAAGAGGAGGAGAATCCCTCTAGATGGTTGAAAATGTAATTATCATTTGTGTTTTTTTTGCTTTCTACTTCATTTTCCTTGTTGGGATCCAAAAGCAACGGTCTTCTACCACCATCTTTGTAGAACAATGCATTGTATACTGGTGATTTTTATGCCTCGACAGTGAATGTTGTTAAATATGTACAAGTGTTTTGGAGACCAGATTCTGTCAAAGATATGAATCATTCTCTTTTATAGTATTAAAGGAAAAAATTTGATGTTATTGTAGAGAATGTTAAGTTCCGGGTTGATTCATCCTTGACCAAGCTAAAGGCGCTAACAAATTTTGTGATGGAAAGAATCATGGGGAACTCCTTTGGAAAAACCATAGAAGTGGTATTGCGGGAATGGGTAATCATCTTGGCTTGGAAAATATTGTAGAAAGGTTCATCAAGGACCATAGCCTTTTCTCTGACGAGAGCTTACTCGAGAAGGGGAGTAGCATAGAGACCACTCTGAAGGGATTTTATCAGTTTGTCGCCTCTTCAATTCATAATGAACTGTCCACCCAGATAGCCAGTGAAAGGGAGGGAGAGCATTTTTTAGAGGTGAATACTAGGCTTGAAGCGGATCTTCATAGTGCATCTAAGAACCCATCATCCTATGGAATGCAAGAAAAAGAGAATAAAGTTGGAGCACATGGACATGGAGACTTCATGCCATTATCTTCTATAGAAACCCTTCCTCGTTTAGACATACCTTTATCCTCCTACTCTGACATAGATGGTGAAAATGATAGATATGGTAGAGAAAAGGGTTTTGATGAATCTATGTTCCCATATTCTTCATATAGAATAGACATATCTGCTGCTTCTAAGGAATCTATGCCTATCGTTTATTCTTAAGAATGACATAATATCAATGAACATGCTTCTGAAGAAGCAGACATTGATGAGATTCCTAAAACTATCATCCTTCCTAACCATGACCAGAAGTTTGTATTAGTTGTCAGTAAATATTCAATTTTCACTGAAACTTTCATTCCTTTGGTTTCATAGAGCAACTCAAAAGTAAAGAAAGAATTTGAGGCATTAGATATCGACAGCCAAACACTTGAGAATGTGATTGTTCAAGATATTGTGGAAAATATATTTGATTTAATTTCTGAAGCTTTTCCATAGATTGAAAGATAATGGATTCCTAGCTTTCCATTCAATGAGATATGAATTGGTCAAATACAATAAATTTGTGGGTACATGTATTATTAATTGAAGAGTTGAAGTTATAATTATGGATAAGGTGGTAAAATCACATAGATAACAACCACAAACCTAGAGGGAACACAAGGCATGACACCAAAACCACTTAGTGACGTTAATGACGGAGTCAATGAGGATGCTATAACATTGGGGACCTGCACTCCAACGGAATGGAATCCCAACATGGGAATGTGCCACTTTGGTAATGAGACTTGAAACTATTACAAACCTCATATATATAGTCATTATTATTATTTTTTGAAGGAAAATATCATGGGAAATCAAGGGATGCTTCCCCATATTTGTGGATGATATCCCTTGTAAACCGATTGACATAGACTTGTTTGTTTAACCTAGGGGGATTTGGTTTGGAGCTTTAAAAGTAAATGAGAAACTATTGGAATGGCCCATTTTAGGAATTTTGAGCATTTTTAGGGGAGTAGAGGCACAATGCTTTCTCTTTCTTTGTTTTTGCACAATCATGTGATTGCTTGTGGTTTGGATTCAGTACGCATGTGTGTTTGGGTCATCATCTTGATTTAGGACCACGTGATCCAAGTGGCTCCAGGGACACACATAAGACAAAGAGGGCTTACGGAAGCTCGAAAATCAAAGTGATCAGAATGCCTTCAAGCTAGGATGAGAGGGTAGATCTCGTCGTCCTGATCACAGCGGTGTGAATGGTTCATCAATATGAGCTCGTATGAGGAATAATGAGCCATTCAAAGTTTTCATTGACTTTTATTAACTGGGCAAGTTTAATGGAGACACAACTTGGAAGTTTTCCGGTAGATTCCAGGCAAATTTGTGGCATGCTTAATTTAACTCCTTCGGTCAAATTTTGAAGTTTTAGAAATGGCCTTATTATTATTAAAGAATTGATATATATATATATATATATAGTAGGTCGTGGGCCTCTACCCCCACCACCTCACGCCTGTCCATAAGAACATACATTAATCATTTTAATCAGTAGGTCGGCAGGTATCAACCCCGCACCAGCCATGTGGGCTGGCCTGCCACCATGCGGAAGCCCCATGTACCACCCATGTCCAAATGTAGCACATGATGCCCCACTTAAACAACAACCATTTAATAAAAAAAGATTAATGCACCAAACTTTTTCTATGGAGGTTACAGGGGTGGGCCACCAAATGCGGACTCGACCCACCAAAACAAAATACATACGGGTTTTCAAAACTAAAAGGGCATGCAAATGGAGGGGTCAGGGTTTGACCACCCAACCTCCTCAATAGAATTCGGGCCTTATACCAATTCGCCCAACCAACTTTTTTGTAAATTCCACCCGTCAAAAACTTATATAAACCCTAATTTTCCTATTGAGCCCATGCACGGAGGAGTGGGAGCATGCACAGAAATTGAGGAAATAATTTTTAATTAATTTATTGCAGGGGGAATCATGATTGGGTGAAATTCTTAGGAGGGTGAAATTTTTACAGTGTCCAAAATGGATAAATTTTATGTCGATTTTACACCTCTCAACGACATGAACCCGATAGCATAATCAGTTTCCTAATCTGAGCAGCAGATTTACAAAGCACCTGGAAGAGGAAATATTTAAGGAAACTGGGGGAAATCTAAAATATTCCTTGAGCCCCAAATTTCCACTTTGTCAAAATTCAGAAATTTGACAGTTGATTTTGCACTATTCAATGCCACAAATATGATGGTGCATTCAGATTTTTCATTTTCTCATTTCATTTTTTGGCCACTTTCCAAGGTGAAGTGCACATGTGAGCATTCATGTGCAAGCAACCATTTCCATGAGATTTTATGCCGCGAGATTGATGGTACGGCCAGCTTCAGCAGTTTGACATCCTTTTCCTCAGATGACCCTTGGATGTGAGGTATATGCAGTGTGTTCATGTACTTATTTTTGCTATGCATTGTACTACACAGATCGTTGTTTTATGTTTAATGTGGGATCTTTTTTCTTACTTGTTTTCATGATTCCTTCTTGATGTGATACGAAATCATTTGTGGGATGTAATTGTTGTCATGATTTGTCATGTTTGGGTTGATATCCCTTTGTCGTTATGTTGATGGGATACTCATGTGTCGCCATGTATGACTGCATTGAAATCCCTTTATGCCATGTTGGCAGGATGTTCATTATCATCATCCATGAGTTAATTTAATACTGGTAGGAGTCCTTTTTTGAATGAGAGTTCCTGCAATGGAATATCTCTTGGAGAAACTCCTACGTGAGGAATTTTCCTTGTATAATAGTGACATCGCCTCTTATGTGCATCATCACTATTGGCAGCACTTAATGTAGTGAATTACACCATCTTGACTTTGGGGCCCAGAGATATACTCCCTCCTGGGCGAACTCCATTATCAACGTCTTTTTATTTTATGTTGTTGATGAATGTCATGTTCCTCTTCTTCACAAGATGCAGATGTATTCATTTATGTTCTCTTAAAAATGCAATTTAACAAATCACGAAAGTAAAAGGTCTTGGAAGGGTCCTTTGTCACAACCGGACCTGGATCACCACGTGATACATTTTTTTGTTTTGTATGCCCCTATTCTTATCTTTGATCAAGAATAGTTGTGGAATTTGATGGCCTCTTCTTTGTTGACAACTTAATGCATATCTACAGAGACGTGGGGTTTTATATATGGACTTTATATATTGTACATATGTAGCATTAGTATACCTTTGTCTATATCTTCTCTTTTTTCTTTGAAAAATAGTGTTGGTGTTGCCCAAGATGCTTATTGCATGATAATCCTTTGCAAGGCCACTATTGGGGACAATGATATGTTGGTTCATTTTATTATGAGATATGATTTATGTGCTTCCTTTAATTCTATGCAAAATGGAATGTCCTAAAGATTGGATGGTTTGCCTTATGAAGTCTCTAAGTTCATGTGGGACTCCATTGCAGATCATATTTTTTGTTTATATGTTGATTTGTTTTTCTAGTTTCCTCTTTAGCTCCCTTAAGTCTTAATTATGGCTGGATGAAGCCTAGTACTAAGAATGCAATGAGAGACTTATAGGTGTTTGGTAGATTATTAATTTGCTTAGAATTTCTTACAAATTTGTGGAAAAGGCTTTTTCTTTGAGGATCTAGTGAGTTTCCAGGTATGTAGTGTGGTCGAAGTGGACTAGGTTTGTCCAGGGGCCTCGTTAGCCTGGGAGGCAACAGAGTGGGCCAAAGAGATAGGGAAAAAATGCCTTAATTTGAAGATTTACTTTGAAAATAATTTGATCGAGTTGGTCATTCTTTCATCTTTAAGATAAATTGATGTGATTAGGTTATGATTCACAGTGTGTGGGTATACTTAGTGATCTTTTCACTAGTTACTTGGCCTTCATTTTGTCATAAAGACTTATCCCTATGGATAGTGTTACATTAGTTGATTCAATAGGGCCATCCTTTGGTGCCTTATGAATGAGGTAAAATTCTTCCCTTAACAAGAAAAAATAGGGAAGTATATATATAACAACATAGGAGCTGAAATGACACATATCAGAACTAGGAACAGACATATGCCACCACAGAATTTCCTTGCCTTACTTTGCTTTTCACCTAGTTGATGCTCTGCTCTGGAAAGAGTTACATTGGAAAGAGTTATATTACACTTGACTAGATGCAGACTTGCAAAGATATCTTCCAACTTAATATCACATACAATGTCATTGTGTCATGTTTATAGAGTAATACATCAAAGTCTTGCATGATTTTTCGTGAATCAATGAGATAACAAACGTATAACATATAGACATTTTCATGACTGATATGAAAGTTTTTAAGGAAAGTCTTTGCAACTTTTATAAATAGGAAAATGTTGTCTCTACAAGAAAAGGTTATCATGTCCCATTTTTATTGAAAACTACATCTGTGACCAAATGAAAAACCTAGTGACCTTAATGGCCCATGTAGTGAATTAAATATAAGTAGCCTAATTATGCTTCTAAAATAGGAAATTTGTCATTTTATTTCAATGGATGTTTTTTCTGCTTTCCCACAGATAATGCAAACCATGGAAACCAGAACATCCTCCTCCTAGAGATAAGTGGCTTATCTAAAGGCCTTTCATCAATGTTATTTGTCATGGAAGCTTTCATGCTCAACAACTGACCCAATGATGTTATTAGCATGCCAACAATATTTTCTTGCTCATTTCTATTGTCTAAACAATTTGGATCAGAATATGCATGGTTTTTCCAATTATTGACTCGATTGTGTGGCACACCATATCTATTCACAGCATAGCTAAATCACGATCTTTTCTATGATTTCCATTTTGTGCTCTCTATTTTCTAAGCTGATTCTCAAATATCAATTTCGCTACATTTTCCCTCTTTTCCTTCTATGAGAAAACTTGAAGAGCCTCCCTCCTTGCTATAATCTCTTTATTTTCTTCTCCAAATCTCTACAATATTTCCCATTCACTATCCTTAGATACATCTATTTGGGCTGCAACAACTTGCACCACTTGTCAGCAAGTTCTTCAGCTTCACGTGCCTAATTGATCAATACAAAGTACTTATTAAATTGAAGCATAACTAATAGAGTCCTGGCCTTAGAATATCTAATAATTGACTCACCCTGATTCATAACATCAATCCTAGCAAGAGCCAATACTTCTGATTCCCAAGCTGCTTCTACAATTTTTATAGCTTCTTGTAGCATACTCTCTGTAGTTCTTGTAACAACCTCTGATTGTGTAGCTTCTTCCTTTGCTTTGCACAAATCCTCTCTAGTTGGTTCAACTTCAATCTTGGCTTTAGCTGCCTTAATGGTTGCTTGTTATAAATCTCTTGAAAGCTCTGTCATAGCTTCCTTGGATTGCCTCTCTTCATCTTTCCATGATTTAATTGCTTTTCTTGATTGATTCAATTCAACCTTCAGAGAAGCAACTACTGAATAGAACTTTTCCACCCTTTCCCGTGTTTCTTCTAGCATGGCACTTTCCCTCTCCAACTCTTCTCTTGTGGCTCAATGGCACCTCCTAAATAAGTTACCTCCTGTGTGGCTTTCTTTAGATTTTCTCCCATCTTCTCTAGTTCTATTAGAGTTATATATTTGACTTTAGTTTTTTTAACCTCTTGAATGTTTGCAAGATCGAGGCCATCCATTTCTTTAGAGAGGGAATTTTCAACTGCATGCATATCCTCTCCTAGTTTATGTTTTGACTCTTTAATAACTGTTAATTCTAGTTTGAAGGTCAGCAATAAAGAGGATGAGGCATCGAGCTTGAACATCAGATCCTTAACAATAATTACTCCATGATTCAACCTAATCAGTTCCTGGTTGATGTGTTCTATTTCTTGCCCCTTCTCCTTCAAGTCTCAGTCTTTGGCCATACCTATAAGATGTTTCTCTTCTTTTGTTTCCATATGTAATCGCTTAGTTATATCCAAGAAATTCATTGTGGTCATAAATTCTATGGTTAGTGCATCTGCATGTTTCTGCACCTCTTCAGAATCATGCGATAGTATTTTCAAGACAAATGTCCCTCAATTTAACTAAACATAGGTATTTTGAAATATCATGCTTAAGCTCCTGTTTGACATCTTGTAGTTCTAAGATTATCGATGCATTTCTTTCCTTTTCAACCACTAGTTGTGTCTTCGTAGTGATATTTTCTTCATCCAAATCAACATTGTCCTTCTCCACAACTCTTGCCCTCATAGATTCAGAGTCAACTGTTACTTGCCTTTCTAAAGAGTTAACACTCTCCAAATTTAATGTTAATTCCTTTATGAGACACATCGTTTTTTTCATCTCCAATATAGCATGTGTTTTTTCATATCCTGTTGCAATCAGAAGTCTTTTTAGTTATGTAAGCTCTTCCCCCATCTTTTGAATCTTGACTACTACATACTGATGTCTCTGTACAAATATTTTTTGTGTTATTTTGTACCACCCAATATAAAGACTAGAACCACATATTGTAAGTCATAATTAGAATAGTTGTAAGAAATAATGTTGAAAAAAACATATCTTTCTTGAAGTTCTTCTTCAGATTCATAATTGTATTCACTCATAACTATCATATTATAGGTTACATGAACAATATGAAGTGATTTATTATCTATAAGATACAAGCTCTATTCCAGACAAAGTGTTAATAACAATAATACAAACCACAATCAATAGTGTCACCTTATATGGGCTTAAAAGAAAGGCTCATACTAATAGATAGTGCCTAATATAGGTTATCCATATTGTTAAGGTTACAACTATGTTAACTATATACACACTTGTGAATACAGGTTGTGGGTTGTGAAGATCATTGATTATGGAAACTAGTGTACTCAATTCTTATAGTGGTAAAGCAATAGGGCATGAATGAGCTAAGTATATTGAGATTGAACTATACTATCATTAATAATGGTACTAATCCCATGACTATGACTACTCTAATATGCTACCATAATTGTGTCACAACATTACTCTAGATGACCGATGATAGATACCCATATAGAAGAAGGGAAAGCATAGGATGGCTTGTACACAATGTAATAAGTATTAGTTCTATTCAGCAAGGTCATGATTATTTGATAAGATTAAGTGCATATATTGGTACCATTACAACTGTTAACACATAGTCTAATATGCATAAGCTATGTTCGTTCACTCTTTATTCTTGTTTGGTCATGTTTCATATATGGGCTTATGGAAATAGTTTTAAGTATTTTCTTGTGGCAATTGTTATACCTAATCAAAATGCACTTGAAAGTTAGGTTGCCACCAATGAGGTAACCTGGAATTTTGAATTTTGTGCAAAAAATAGAAGGCAAAGCAATACATTCTACACGAGGCCAATGCAACTTGCAAAAATGACAAGGTAACACATTTTGAATCATTTGTCATGATGTCGCTTCATGTTTTGAATTTACCTTCCCAATACACCTTTGGGGAATTTCTTTCAGTTCTAATTCATTTTTATTAATTATCTGCTAGTTTCATGATTGGTGGAATTTTTTATGTTCAGTCTAGCTCAAGGGTTTCGAGATGCTGAAAGGTATTCACATTGAACCTAAGCCATTTGATGTGGAAAGGGACTTGATCAATCCAACATTTAAATTGAAGCAACCTCAATTAATGAAGTACTACAAGGTAAGATTGTTGAAATATTTATTGTACTTGTTGTTGTTTCTTTGTGGTGCTTTCAACCTCACCTTTTATAGATATTGTTTCCCCAAAATTCTATGCAATATAGGCATTGAAGTAGGAAATATATCTATATTATTTTGTGAAGATGTTTATGTTTATCATACTATACAAATATGGACACAATCCTTATAAACTTGATCTCTTTTACTTGATGTAGGACATCATTGATGAAACATGTTGTTGTTTTTTTCATTATCATGATATATATTTGCATTTAATAGCAACATATATGACATTATTACACATGTTCTCGGTCATAAGTATTCCTCATTGTCATAAGCAATGGCTTGTGTGGAACTCCCAAGCCATAGAGGGCCCCGAATAATTGTCGAGCTAGGATGGAGGCATGAATCTATCCATCTTAAAATTCAAAGGAAAAACATATCCTAGGTCTATTAAATTTTAAGTAGGGAGACCTAGTTGCAAAGGTCCAAGAGAATATATCCCCTCCATTTCATTTATTTTGCTTTCATAATGACTCAATCATAGATTGTGGATTCACAAATCATAATTTTGTTTGTTTTACATTTGCAAATCAAGACATTTTTTTATAGAATTTTATATGGTGCATATACACAATAATAGACACATACATGTGTGGAGACGAAGATGAAGAAAATGAAGTCTTAACATGGATTGAAATCCCAACATAGGATATCCCACTCTAGCATGATATAAGATTTTGAATTTTTTTGCTAGAGATATAATCTGCGTCTCTTTGTACCATTTGGGGCAATTGCTAGTTTTAGAAAGTTAAAGATATGGTCTCCCTCATTATAGTTTTTATAAAGCTTATAGATCTTGTGACATTTTTTGTTTTCTTTTCTCTTTGATATTTTTTTTTAAATCAATCGCTATAAATGTAGTTTTGAGGATTGCCATAAATCTTCACGTAATTCTTTAAAGTGTGCTAGGTCAATGGAATAGCACCTGCATTACAAAGCAGGAGGTTGGTGGTTTGATTTGGTTCATTCCATTGTGGGCTAACATTAATTAATCAACTATTTTGTAGACTATTTTTAATTAAATATTTTTATATCGATTTACTTCAATGGTGAGATATTTGATTCATTTTTTTATATTGTATGGAGAGACAAAAGTGATCTTTAAATAAAAAATGTATTCTCTCTCTCTCTCTACAATGGCTAGTATTAAAGACATATTGTGTCTAATCAGAGTTGTTGTCTATAGAGAGACAAAAATGAAATTATCTCAAGAGACAAAAATCAAATTGTCTCTTAAGAGATAATAATGCTTGTGTTATATATTGTCAAAAAAAATTAAAGACAATAATTTTTTAGAGACATTATTTAGGAAAATACACAAGTTCTATTTTGTTTAGGCAAAAACTCTCTCAAATATTATCTTAAAACCCCACTTTATATAGTAATGTTAAGATGATTTTTATAAACTTAATGAATCAATGAATCATTAACTTTAACTGCAAAATGCAACCATCCTTTTTTCATACAATGCACTAATATATTTTTCATGACTAATATATTTTTCATGACTATGAACTCCACCTTAACTTTTTCTTCACATTCAAACATTATCTCTGCTTCACTCTACCCCTTTTCTTTTTTACTTTATCTCCAACAATATTTTGACAATTTTAATAACTCCATTAAGTTCATAATTTGATAAATTCACAACTTCAAACTCGTTGCAAAATATTTTTCTATAAATTATTATAACATAATAGCTATTTCAACCCAAAAAAGAATTGATCTAATTTCCACTATCACCATGACTAATACGCTAAAGTTGAGATTGTATGGGACATCACTTCTGCCATTAAAAAAAATTAACATGAATGTCAAGCACTGTAGTGTTGAAGTCTCAAAAGTCAGATATTTTATTAAATATATATTAGGTTATTTTAATAGTAGGTTTATGTTTTTTCGATATTATGATTTATAATATTAGTATATATCTTTATATGGTTATATTAACCGTACTAATTTTATTAAAATGAAATTTCATCACTGTTTATAATATGTAAAATAAAACAATTTTCTGAAATCTTAATATCATATCTTTAAAAAAACTTATATTACCAAGGAAATTGAGTCCAGAACAAATCTCGTCTATTTTCAAATTTGTCCACCACACATGGATAACTTGAAATAGGACGACCTATATCTCATAATATATGTAGGATAGCAGAATTTTTTATATACATAAAGTGAAATCAAAATAAATGACTATGCAAAATGAAGAATGTGGTGTATAATTTTAACAGTTTCATGGAAATAGAAATATTTACAGCAATATATGGAAGAAATAAAAACATAGATTAAATATAACTATACTTGTAACTTTTATGGTGAACTCTTTTTTTATGAAGTTTTTTGAATTCGAGATTGATTAAATTATAGGTAAATCCACTTGTTTATATTTCAAAGTGATTGCAGTTTTTGTTAAACTTATTTCGATGGGATGAAAACCTAATCAATAGTTTAATAGAAATGAAATAAATTACTGTATAATAGTTTGTATAATAGTTTGTTTATTTAAAAAAAATAAGTAAATATTTTTTTTATATAAAAACATAGAAACAAAAAATATCTTATACTTTTTTAAATACAATAAGCATAAGCGGAATTAAAAAGAAATACTAATAATATTTTGTTATATAAAACTTATGTTTAAAATACACAAAAATCTATAAAAAAATACACAGAAATCCATAAAAGATACCTGCAATAAATGGGAGGATAATGATTCATACTCCATATATAAATCACAAAACCGTACATTCAAACATATGACTTAAAAACTGTAACAATTGTAAAAAGGAGGTAAATACCAGGGGCATAGTACCTCATGAAACAAACCAAACTAGCTGTATCACTACGAGTTTTATGTAAGTCGAGATCCTAGACGCATGGGTGTTGAAACCAAAAGTAGTACCTGAGCACCGATGGAGAGTAGAGGATGGGTTTTATTTGAACAGACATATTAGAGTTGACACTAAAAGCTGTAGTGGTCACCGAGTAGATCAGGATTCAATAATATCGTAGAGGATGGAACAGCGGTCACCGTATTCAATCTGAGCCGCGACGGCATTGTTGCAAAAGTTCCAGATGGAGTTACCCAGGTTAGTAAGGCAGGCGGTGCACAGAACCCGAGGGACTGACGCCGGACTGCCTGATGAACTGCAGATTGCTTGCCCGTAGGCAGATGTTCCTGTTCTTGAATCTACATACGTCGTTATGTAGTTGTAACCGTTAAAGGCCGTGTCTTGTTCCAGTATTACGAGTAGCTTTCCGATAGTACTGAAGAATGGACTTCTGCTTGGGAGTTGATTTGGGTTACAGACGCCCGTTATAACCTGCCCGCCCAGCACGTGCAGTAGTAAGATTAGAGGTAACGCACAGGCAAATGACCTAATCGTCATGGCTGCCTCAAATGAAATAATATCAATATCACCTTTACTAATAATACCAATAATAATTCCTTCCAATGACAAATGAAACACTATCACATATAATAATTCCCTTCGAATGCCCACCGTTATTGCGATACTTCTCAGACGCCGCCGTTTTATAGCCCTCCGCGATAACCTCCGTGACATCAACGATGATGGTTGTTTCGTGTGACGCTTTCTCACTCACAGAAACAAACAAAAATCTCATTTTCAATACAGGCCGCCATTTATTCCTTCACAAGCATGGACGTCGCCGGTCTGTCCTTTAATCTCATCTTTACCGAACGGCACGAGATTTTAGTATCATGAAATATACGTATTTCATTGTGTATGGACAAACATTCCTTTTTAATATCATTTCGATTCAAATGTGCAGGAATTCATGTGAAAAATAAAGTTAATTATTAAAATATATTTTAATTATAATATTTAATGAATATATTTTTTAATATGAAATTCATATTAGGATTCATTTTTTAGTTTAGAAAGATAAAGTCAATTATTAAAATATAATTAAATTATATTATTAATGAATATATTCCCTTTATATGAAGTTTAATTAGCATTCATTTTTATTTTGAAAAGATAAAATAAATTATTAAAATATATTTTAATTATATTATTTAATAAATATATTCTTTTATATAAAAATATTAGGATTAATTTTTTTTTTGTAAGGGCAAGTAAATGAGTTGAACCTGAGCACCTATGGCATTGCTGGGCTTATTCAATTCAATTCAAATATTTTTAATTATAATATTAAGGAATATATTTTTTTTATATGAGAATTTATCTTAGGACTAATTTTTTATTTGAAAAGATAAAATCAATTATTAAAATATATTTAATGAATATATTCCTTTTATATGAAATTCGTATTAGCATTAATTTTTATTTTGTAAGGGCAAGTAAATGAGTTGAACCTGACCACTTATGACATTGCTGGACCTATGGATTTGCACCAAAGTTCCAACATGTGGCGTAACGGTTAGTTGTAGTCCTAACGGTCCAAATGTCAAACGTTATCGATACTCAATAATCCCTTCAAATGCCAAACGTTATTGCGATCCATATCAAGACTCCCCAGCTTTATAGCCCTCACAACACAGTGTTAAGACGTGTAGGATAACCTCAGTTTTATAGCCCTCACGGCACATGGTTCGATGAGTAGGATAACCTCCGCGACGTCACATGGATGGATGGATAGGATAATTTCATTTTATATGGCAATTATTTTTTTAATGTCATTTTTGAGAATTTGAATTGGAAACTAGTCATTTAACGATAGATATACATATAATAAGAAAATGAATGAATTAAAATATTTTAATTATGATTAAAATGAATGAATTAAAACATTTTAATGACGTACTGTCGAAGTTTTCATATGATAACATTAAGTTTATTTATATAGACATTTATATTTTATTTATGATAGAGAGTGAAAGTGAAATATTTTTACCATATCTCATTCATATTAGGTTATAATAATTTTACTAGTTAAAATTATTTAAACATGTATATGACTATAATCCTTTTAATAATTAAAACTATTTAAACATCTATGTTCATTTTATTTCTTATACCTAAAATGTCTAAACATCTATATTGATTATTTTAATTATATTTAACATTTCTTTTTATTAGATAGTATTTCATTTTGTTTGGGCAACCATTTTGGTGACAGGAAGAACCTCACATTAAAATAATAATAATTATTATACTATATCTTAGTTAACTTTTGGGAGTGACCCATTCAAACTTAAAAGAAGTTCAGCTATTCATACATGTGTAAGTGATCATTTCAAAATAATATTAAACATAGTTGTTTCTTACACTTTGATTGTAAAATTTTAATATCTCTTGACTGTGATAATATTGTTTGGTTAGATTGACTTATGGCAGAGAAGCCATGGAAAAATAAAATATTTAAGTAATTATGTAAAAGAATTATTATTATAAATATATAGGATTTATCTACTTGTGAGTGAAACACTTAGAAATGAGACTCTTGTCAACTAAAATCTCATTGGTAAATGAGATTGTATAATCCCTTCATGATAAGAATTCTAGATGAATTCTATATAAGTCTAATGGATGGCAGATAAAAATTCAATAAGTTGCTTAGCTTGAGAAAGATGTTAAGCTTAGACAAAAAAACATAAAAGCACCACATGAGAGAAAGGTGGGCTTTCATGGAAAATCCTAGACAAGTGGATAAGGGATTCCACAAAAGGAGGACGCCACTAAATGAAAAGGAGGACGCCACTAAATGAAATTCTCTAATGAAGGAAAGGTATTAAATAGCGTTGGAAGGTATGAAAAGGGGGTGGTTGAACCTGGTGGCAAGATCATCTCAGCACCAGGGTGAACTGGTGGATTACCGTTCAAGGTGAGGGTGGATTATCTTGAAACCTGGTTAGGATATCTTAGCCATATTAATTATTTTTCTCTTCTTGAAGTTACTGTCTTATCCTATGTTACCAAACATATATAGTCTTTCCAGATGATTATAGAAAAACAATGAATTAGTTATTTAATTATGGAATGTAATAATGAGTTTCCTTAGTTATTAGTGTCTGGCTTTGTTAATTTTAAGTATGTTCTATGCTTAGAGCAATTTATTTCAATTTTCATAATTAGCTCAATATCTTTTCGAGATTAACAATCACATAAACATTAAAGTAAATTGCAGATAGAACAAAAACATAAATCCCAGAAGACAAGCCAAGACAAGAGGACACAAGATGTGGTTCTAGCTAGGGACAAACCCCAATGTGGGGAAACCCTTGATCAATTCTTCTTATATGTTCTTCAATAGTTCAACAGAGAGAGAGAGAGAGATAGCATGTTTACAATATAAGTGAACAATTTGACTTATATAGATAAGAGCATAGATAATATCCCCATAATTCCAGTTGTTCCTAAAAGTTCCAACAGTTCTGACTATTTCCAGCAGTTCTAACTGTTTATGAGATATTTTTCTGCATAAATCACATGATATTTCATTTTTCAACATGTTTTTGACTGTTTATGGGAGATATTTCTGACTGTTCCCAGTAGTTCCCGACAGCTCTGGTTTTTCCAACTATTCCAACAATTCCGACAGTTCTGGTAGTTCCAACACTTCCTGTAGTTCCCGGTAGTTCCAGTTATTCAGTTCTTCTCGTTGTTCCAGTAGTTCCCATTGTTCCGGCTATTCTGACTATTGTAGCAGTTCGACAATTCACAACAGTTCCGATAGTTCCTGTAATTCCGCTAAAACTCAATAGTTCCGATAGTTCTGGTAGTTCTTAGTAGTTCTGGTTGCTCTGATAGTTCCCAACAATTTCAGTTGTTCTTGGTAGTTTGCGACAATTCTGGTTGTTCCTGGCAGTTCCCAGTAGTTTCAGCTTTTTCTCTCTGGATCAGGGAAACTTTATCACTTAGGATCTATCCTCCTACTAAAACCCAAAGACAAGAAAAGATGAAGAGATCCCAAGTGAGTTGAAAATGACTTGAAGTTCTCCTCTATTTATACTAAAACATTGAGCACAAGTGGGGTTTATTTTGTTGCTGGCCAACCTTGACAAATTGTCCCATAACACAAATAAATTTATATCTCCATAAATACTTATCAAAATCGCATGATGTTTAGATCAATCCTACGCCTCTTGGTGAAAGGGATCTAAGAAAAATATTAGCTTCCATTAATAAGATGACCCACATAGAGTTTGGCCCTACTTTGCAATTTTAACGCTCCCTCTCAACTAGGGAGAACTCCATCCACTGATCCATATGTCAGACTGTACCATCTCTTCCATCAGTGCCTTGTACTACTCTGGTTTGTTGAGCTTTGCTTTGCTCTACTCTGCTCCACTCTATTGAACCATGAAGAAGAAGAATTGATCGAGAATGTCTCATACCATTCTCTACTGACCTGAAGTTAGTTTCATTTGAAGAGAGTGTGTCACATCACTCTTACTGGCCTGAAATCAGTTTTATTGATCCCAAATCAATATTACAAGAGAGTGTCTCAAACCACTCATATTGATCCCAAATCAGTTTCATTGATACCAAATCAGTGGAGGTCATCCTGACATAGGGAGTATGGTAGGTACAATGATGTGTCCATCGATAGTCCTACTATGGTCCCTAACCCAATTTCCCTTCTCATTGATTAGATGAGAGGTACTTCCCATGAGTCCCACACTGCATGGGTAGGATGCCTCGACAAGAGAACTAATCATCATGTTCAAAAGATAATGAATCATCCTGCCCCATAATCACCATGGGAGAATTAATCATCCTGGTCCACAAGAGAACTAATCATCTTATTTTGCAGTTGCCACAAGAGAACTAATCATCCTATTCCATAGTTTCCATGGGAAACTAATCATTTTGCCCTATAGGAGAACTAATCATCCTATTCTACAGTTACCATGGGAGAACTAATCCTCCCGCAGGAGAACTAATCATCCTCTTTCATAGTTGCCACAGGATAACTAATCATCCCGACCTATAGGAGAGTTAATCATCTTGTTTCAAGGTAGCCACGAGATAAATATTCATCTTGGCTCATGAGAGAACTAATCATCTTGTTCCACAGTTGCCGTGGGAGAACTAATGATGCCAGCCCATAGGAGAACTAATCATCCTATTCCACTGTCGCCATGTGGTATCACAGGGGAAGGTTGAACCTATCATCCTGTACATAGCGCACCACGAGGGGATGTTGAGGCACCTTATGGTCGTATGTTGTGCTAGTAAGTAGCCCAAGCCCCCAGAGTTGCTAGATCTCAATGCATGCAACATGCAGGACCCTTATAAGAAGGTCTCTCAATGACTCCAAGTCATTCGGCAAAGTCACATATTTGACCTTTCCCTGGGGGTTTGGCAAAATGTCTGTGACCTGTACATCAGTCTCAATGCAATGGAGACTCCTTGCTCATTGACTTACCATATCCCAGATAAGGTTGTATCTGATGTCTATCTGCTAGAGCAATAATCAAATCCCCCCTTCAGTTGTCACAGAGAATCACAGTGGTATTCATCATGTGTACAAACAACTCACTTAAGAGCTTCTCCAACCATGCAGCCTCACACGAGATCATACTCGTAGCTATGTATTCAGTCTCGAGGGTGCTTATAGCAATAGACTTCTTCTTCCTTCGCATCCATGATATTGAAGTAGAATCCAAAGAGAACCAACACTAAGAAGTGCTCTAGTGATCCTCCACAGTGCCTGCCCATTCAACATTCGAATAATCATGCAGTTTCATATTTTCGGTAGTGTATCACAATCCATGATAGATTGTGCCCCAAAGATATCTCAGAAGTTTCTTGGCACCAATCTAGTGAGGCTCAACCAAATATGAGCTGACCATACTAATTGAAAAACATATTTCCAAACGAAAGTTCATCAACACAAATGAGTTTATGGAACTCAAATGCATTTCCAAAATCTGTTCCAACATCACTACCATATAACTTTTGAAAGTTAAGAACCTCGAGGTAGTCAAAGACTTGGAGTTTACCATTCCACTTTGGGAATCCAATTCCCTCTTACTTTTGCAAGTGAGAGGGGATACACCTGTTTGAAATAGCTCATCCTTAGAAGGTGCTGGTATGAGAGGTCTATCATCCACAACCTTCAAACAATGGTTTGGATCGGCTGCATTTGACAACTATCAATCCTCTCATACTACGCCCAGGGAATTTTTCCAAGCCACAGAGGGCTTTCTTCCACATGCATACATGAGATTCTTGATCACGAAACTCAAACTCCTCGAGTTGTTCCAAACCTGTGGACCTGCTGCATGAGGGGAATGGTCCCCTTATAAGATTTTCGTTCGGTACATCTTAGACATGTACCTTCATGATATTCTTGAATTCAGACATCCCTATCACCATCTGACTCACATCAGGTCGGGCCCCATAGGTACAACTCCAGTGTTATAGATGAGATATGTCAATTGACATGATCCCAAATGGACCATCCTGTGACTTGATACAAATTTCCAACCCTAAATCCATGAGAAAAAACATCTTTGAAAATTACATTTTTTAACACGTACCTTTCCATCGATGAATTCCACCCTGAAATCTTTGACTTCCATTTATGAGATGGACACTAGGTTATTCTTACGATTATGTACATAAAAGATATTCTTATAAATGAATAAAGTAACCCTCATTCAATTGAGGGGCGACATTCCCTAAACCCTTTCCGAGATAGGTGTCATCGACTCCAAGTATAATCCCTGATTGTTTCCATCTCTACCAAATTCGAGAGAGCATCCTTCTATTCGATAAGGTGCCTTGAAGCACTACGATCAATAAGACAGGTTCCCAAAGAATCTGAAGGAGGGGGCCAATACAAGATAATTCTTCTTTTTATTATCGAAAAAAAAAATTGATTCTTCATACCTAGGGTTCCTTGCTTCTTTGAAGAGTCATTCATTTCCTTGATGACTTTCATTACCTATCATTCCTTTGATCATTGAATATGTCACTGGAATGATTGTTATTTTCATCAAGAGATGTGTCTCCGCCATTCAGACACTCCTTCGTCTAATGGCCAAACTTATTACAACCAAGGCATCTACCTTTGAAGTAATCTTTAGGTAGGCCATCAGAAACTTCTGCTGCACCATTTTGATAATATTTTCTGCTTCGAATTCACCCTCGGCGAATTTGAAGAGGGATGAGGAATCCACTAATCCCTTTGTCCCTTCCCATCTGTCTTCGGTGATTCATCTTTCACTCTTATGTGGGCATTGTCTTCACCTCAGCTCTGATACCATGTTAAATCTAGGTATGTTCTATGCTTAGAGAAATTTATTTCAATTTTCACAGTTAGCTCAATATCTTTTCTAGATTAGCAATCGCATTAGCATTAAAGTAAATTATAGATATAACAGAAACATAAATCATAGAAAACAAGCCAAGATAAGAGGACATAAGATGTAGCACTAGCTAGGGATAAACCCCAAAGTGGGGAAACCCTTGATCAATTCTCCTTATATATTCTTCAATAGTTCAGGAGAGAGAGAGACAAATAGTACGTTTACAACAGAAGTCAACACTTTGAATTATCTAGATAAGAGCATAGATCATCTCTAAGAAGATGATACATGAGATTAGTTGCAGAAATACGGCTTCAACTGATTCTCCAAGGTGACTCCTTCACCTATCATTGTGTTGCATTTCATCATCATGTTGCACCTCACCATGTTGCACCATGCTGCACCCATCATCACTATGTTGTATCTCATCACGCTTCATTAATCGTGGCTGTAGCCATCACTGTACTACATCATGTGTCATTGCTACACCATGTTGCCATATTGACCTATTCTCTAGTTGCACCTTGCTTGCTTGTTGTCCATTGCTTCCTTGTTTTCCCTTGCTTCCTTGTTGTCCCTAGAATGCTTGTTGTCCTTAGCATGCTTGTTATTGCATGATAGTTGTCCCTTTCATGTTAGCTGTAACATTGCATGCTTGGTCTATTTTCTGCTAAATACCATACAATTGTTCCAATGTTTGTTAGTTGTCCCTTGCATGCTCCTCTTCTTCGGAGATAGATGCTTTGACAGTTCCCGACAATTTTGGCAGTTCCGGCTGTTCCTGGTAGTTTTGACAATTCCCAAAAGTTTCAGCTATTCTGGAAATTCTGGTAGTTCCGACAATTCCCAGAAGTTTCGGCGGTTTCGGTTGTTCCTGATAGTTTTGGCAGTTCCAAAAATTTTCGGCAGTTCCCGATAATTCCGGTGTTCTAGCTATTCTAGTTGTTCTGGTACTTTCGGCTGTTCCTGGCAATTCCAGCAGTTCCGGTAATTCAGGTTGTTCTCGATGTTTCGGATGTTCCTACAGTTCCAATACTTCCAGCTGTTCTCACCAGTTTCCGATTGTTCGACCAACTCCTAGTAGTTCTGGCAGTTTTAGTTGTTCCGACAGTTCCAGCAGTTCCAGTAGTTCTGGTTGTTCCGATAGTTCCTAGCAGTTCTGGTAGTTCCCATAGTTCGAACAATTCACGACAGTTCTCGGAAGTTCTGGAAGTTCATGGTAGTTGTGGGAGTTTCGATAATTCCTGATAATTCCAGTTGTTCTCGGTAGTTTCCAACAATTCCGGTTGTTCCCAACAGTTCCAGGTAGTTCTGGCTTCTGCCCTCTAGATCAGGGAAATGTTATCCCTTAGGATCTCTCCTCCTACTAAAACCCAAAGACAAGTAGAGAGGAAGAGATCCCATGTGTGTTGAAAATGACTTGAATACCACCTCTATTTATACTTAAACATTGGGCATATGTGGGGTTTATTTGGTTGATGGCCAACCTTGACGAATTGTCCCATAAGACAAATAAATTCATATCTCCATGAATACCTATTGGAATCGGATGATATTTAGATCAATCTTACACCTCTTGATGAGAGTGATCCAAGAAAAATATTAGTTTCCATTAATAAGATGACCCACATGGAGTTTGGCCTTGGTTACCAATTTTAACAAGTTTGTATTATGGAAATTGAAGAGAGGATGTTAGTAAACTAGATTATTATTCTATTAACATACAATTAATCACTAGAACGTTCTTTTATTTGAATTTTTTTTATTATTGTATAGTAGTGTGCTATCTACTACTAAATTGAGTGGCCAGTGAATCAAAATTAGGACTAGAATAATACATGCATCTTCAAGTATGTCCAAAGTAGTTAGAAGAATAAATTACCTAGTAGAAGCAAAAAAATTTCTCATATTTACGCATATAAGTTGTATAATAGGTTAAGGTGAAATCCAAAAGAAAAAGTCACGACTAGATGAAATTTCCATGGGGGGTTCACTAGGGGAGAAATACCATACCACGTAGGTTCATATTGGAGGATATATAGTGAGGAAAAATGGCATAATATTTTGGGGGATATATAGGGGGTAAAGGGTTTTTTATTTGAAGGTATAAAATATTATTGGGTGTGGAGCCTGATTATCTTATGTATTTGAAGGTATCGCTGCATTGGACACCAGTTGTAATGGGATAGCAAAGCCACTGGTAAAATATACACTATAGGGGGGTCCACATGGAGGCTACTACGACCTTTGGGAGCCACTTCCTTGTGGTGGATTAGGGGCAGCGCTCCCGAAGCTAAAAATAGATGTAAAATTGCCTTGTGAAATGTTGTAATTTTGTAGTCAATTTGGGTCATTCATTTGGTGGAGATCTGATGGTAGAAGTTATGTTTAATTTAGGTGTTTTTGCCTTAGAAGGCAACCCCTCACTATATATGAGGGAATTTTATTGCATCTATGTATATCTATATTTTGAGTGAGGAAGAGAGAGGACATTGAGAGCGAAGAGGGAATTACAGTAGATCTCTTATAGGATGTATGTCTTCAAATTGTTGGATAATATAGAAAGAAGGACTAGCTATTTCTACATTAACTTAGCCTAAACCGGGTGAACCACATATATATGTGTCTCTCTTGTTTTATGCCTTTTCTGTGTTTATATTTATGCAGTATTTTATTTGTTCCATTGCTCTGTGATATATAATTTTCTCATAAAAATGGAGTTCAAAGTTAATGAAAAAATATAGAAGGCTGCAAAAAATGTTAATGAATAAATGGATACCTACAATATCTAGTGGAAGTAAGGTTTTCTTAAATTGGGAAGCGGTAGTGGGTTCGTATTGGTAAGGGGTTAAATAATGTGATTTTTAGAGGTTTTTTCGATTATGTAGTCAAATTAAGGGTATTGTTCAATATGTCATGAACGCACGTGATAGGACAAATGTTCATTTAGTGAAGCCTCTGTGGAAATTGTGGTAATGCAAAAGACAAGATTTCCACTCAATAGATAAGAAATAAGTCATAGGAAAATGTAGTATAAAATAAACATAAGCGAAACTGAACCAAAAATGGAGTATTATAGTGCAACATTTGAAATACAATATATTATAGAAATTATTACATGTAATAAGATTCACAACATGCATCACTCTATGAAAGTGATAGTGATACTTAAATATTAAAACAAGACAACAAAATCATTCTCGGTGTCAAATACACCCATATTCCCTTGCAAAAAAGGAATGGTATTTGCAATTCATAATTAACATGATTTTGTCTTCGAGAAGATAGAAACACTTTGGACATTAGCCTTGAATACAAAATTAAAAGAGAATATAGTTGAAACTAATGGTTTGAGAAACATCAAATGAATGATCTAGCTATCTTAAGAATTAAAAAAATTGATAACTAGAGCATTTGTAATAACGAGTTCTTGAGAAAGTGTTTCCTTCTTTCACTAGAAAAGCTCGTTGGACTGCATGTAGAAGTCAAATCTAGTAAGGACATGTTGAATCAACCTGGCAGAACTGAGTCAAAGTATCCTTGTTACTAGTGTTGTGTCAACCACAATAAAGAACTATTGTGAAGGGCATTGAACAACTACCATTGAGGGTAGAAGATATTCTCACTAGCAAGTAGTGTGAAGCTAAATTAAAAAAAAAAAAATGAAAAAAATAGTTTCAAATTATAAATGAATGACTGAGAAAATAGATGTGCAATATTTTACGTAGACCGAAGTGGGAAACATGAAAGGGTTTGAGCTTAGTTGAGCATGCATCTACATAGTTTCATACTTCCTGAGGTCAAAATAGAGCTCCCAGAAACAATCTCACCAAAACTTAGAAAGTCCAGAATGGTATCTATGCTGAAATAAAATGCTACAAAAGCCAAAGATATTGTGTATAGAGTACTTTAATCACCTGTATAAATTGTGTTCGCTCACAGTGGAAGAGTACAGTGAGGATTTATCACCCTAGACTATTAATAAGAACACAAAAATTCTTATAGAAGATATAATGTTTGCAAATGACTACTTCAAAAAAAGGAAGTAGGGAAACATGGTTGCCTACACTCGTATGGCCTTGAGACTCCTCTTGCTCAAGGAACTCTTGGCCTAAATGGAAATTTAAAAAAGGAACGAGTCCTCTGCAATGTAATATATCACTAACTAGTGTTGAAATGAACATCCATTGTACATCAGGCACAAGATTGGTTGTTGACACCTCAATGAAGGGTTTCCTTGTATTTGTGAAAACAATACCCTGAGGTGAGCATTGTCAAGTTCATAGACACATAAATATATAGATATATATATATATATATGTGTGTGTGTGTGTGTGTGTGTGTGTGTGTGTGTGTGTGTGTGTGTGTGTGTGGTGTGTGTGTGTGTGTGTGTGTGTGTGTGTGTATGTATGTATGTATGTATGTATGTATGTATAAAACCGAGGAGAGGATTTTATAATTAAGTAACATTTAAACAAGTGATTTTCACTAGTAGAAGAAATCCTGAGTGTGCTGATGAGGTCCAATAAACGCTTCAACATCCCGGCTGCTAAATAGAAAGATGGGTTAGCCAAATATCACTGCATAAAAACTTGATGAGAATGAAAATACACCATGGAACCTTAACCTAACTCCAAAACATCAATATTTATTATATATCGAAGGTTTCCTTGGTCAAACAGTCGCATGGCTTATGTCATGGGCATAGAACGAGTGTTCTAGTACACCATAGTTACCTAAAATTATAGAGTAAGGAAAGGAAGAGATCTATATAAATTACAAGTGTAAGCATAGAAAAAGAATTTGAAGAGGAAAACACATTCAGAGCAGGGGTAAGGGTTACCATTTTTTCTAGTAACAGAGGCAACTGTAATGACACCGCAATATACTATTACACCATAAAACGTGTTCTCTGAGATTGGAAGTGAAAATAAAAATAATGCCAACCTCACTGTGACAAAGGGGACACCAAGTATTGCTCAGACATTCCATCTTCTAACGAGGAATCAAACCCATAAAATGGTGGTTTGAGTCACTTGTAGGAACAACACCACCAAAGGAAATGGATTAAATGAGAAAAGTTGGAGCATATTGAACATAAAATCGGTTAGGGTTTCTACAAAATCCCATCATCATTGGATTTACCTTGATTAATCTTGGTTGTTCACCAAAATCCAAGATGACCATCTATCTCACATCCATGTGACCGACATGTGGTAAAGGGTGTGTGGCCGAATTTGATACACTATCCAGCAAACAAGGTGTACACTCTTCCCACCATCTACTAAGTGTATCGATGAATACAGTTAAGAAGGACATCTAATAATCATTAAATATGAATAGTTATAGGTTCCATTTGATACTCATTGGGATATGATTACATTAGGACAGAAGAAGCAAGGGTGTTTTGTCAAAGCGACATAATGTATGATATCCTTTCCTAAACTCATTATAAATGGGTGTATAAGTTGTGAACCTTTAATAATAAGAGTTATACATAATTATATCTAGGTTGTCCAATGGTTATAGAAGGGGTATGTATAGGTAAGGTTTTATTACCACCCTAAAAAAAATAGGCGTATAATGGCTATCCTCATACTCGATGAGCCAAAGAAGGTGGAAACTGGAAGATATATTTACATATATTTAAAAAGAAAACTATTACAAATGGAGGTTCATGACATATAAGGAGTGGAATACACTCTAGGCATATTATGTGACGTAGGGCTGAGGGTATCCAAACTCATTATAACAAGAGGTAGAAGTAAGATGAGAATTAAAATTATAAAAAAGAAGAAGAGTTGAGTAGTGGATCTGAATTACCGACAAGATGTATATATAGTTATACTTGCAGAATTGGAATAATATACATTATGTGAAAATAATAAAAATTAAGGGCTATAATGGGGAAAGTGACAAGTGGTATCAGAGTTGTAGGTTCAATACTTGATCCTATGACTAAGCCGCGATTGTAAAACAAAAATTATTAGTAGCTATCTCAAACTTGGGAAAAAATAAGAATATAATCCAAGGCATATCTAAATTGAAATTGATCATGATGAACCCTAATATACAAATTGGTTTCCTTTGGCAGATCACTATAATGTCACACATGTCACTTAATCATTACGAAACACTTGGAATAAAATAAGGAATGTTCAATTACAAGGAGAAAACTAAACAAGTCGGTTATGAGGGAAATAATATGGAAATCCTTGTTATCAATATCTCGATTAGAGTACTCGATCAAATTTGTACATTATTTGACCTTTTCACTACTGATGCGCCATGGCATGTTAGGATTAGAAGAAAAAGGTAATTAGGATTCAATAGATAATATTGGTAATAAGATGGCTTTTATATCAATAAACAGATGAAGACTTAGAGATGGAATCTTTTAGGAAGTTTGCAATGATAAATTTGAAAGAATATGCATTGAAATACCATTAGATGAGAGATACATGTTGGATTTAGGAGGAGTAAAAGTCAAGTATGTGGCAATGTTCCACATACAACCTTTTGTTGTCTTATATAAAACTCAAAGGTGATACCATTGTTTTTTCTTCCAACCTGATTAAGATCGTGTCTAATCTATTGACCATGATCTAATTTTTATGTAGATAAGGGATAAATTGGGTAATAGTTGGATATCAATGCCATTTCTATGGAAAGTGTGTGCCACTATTCTAAAAATATAAATTTTTGGAGTTTGAATTTAAAATGACCAACAACATATGTGCCACTTTAATTTCATTAACTCCTATAGTCTTGAGTAATCTTTTAAGGATCAATTGAGACAAATGGTGAAAGGCACTGAGGGGTAGAGAGAATCACTCAAATCAATGACCTATGTGGTTGCAAATCTTCCATTTAAAGGAAAAATTGTGCTAAATACAATTTTTGTCAGACAAATGAAGGTTCAAATGTGCTTTCGACACATAATAATTGTATCACGTACAAGAATAATCACTATTTAAGAGAAAATAAAATAAAAGCTTGATCTAAGAAGTAGAAAGAAATATAGATAGAAAATGGATCTATAGAAGGATTTAAGGACTATTAGCTCATAGCTAAAGTACAAAAAAATATATAATTAATGGCATAAGAACCATGTTATTTATATCGAATGGTTCAACGGAAATTTTGATCCTAGCAACATCAGTTGACATACCCTACCAAGAATATATTTAGCTGAGTAAAAGTGAGGTAAGGATTAAATGGAGGATACAAGCATTGTTAGGTAAAAATTCATCCAATTTGATTATGGTCACATGCTTTAGAGATTCAATATTTAAGATCGTGTAGCCAAGTAAAGATAATTGAACTATGGCACCAACAATATTCTTTAGATTCAACATATAAATGATTAAAAAAAATAGAATAAGGTAACCAAGAGTAAGAGCATAGTATATCCATCAATAAAATGTGAAAATATCACTTGATTGAATAGCCATTATGCTATAATGAAGAGGCAATAACACTTGTAGGATAACAAATTATTACTAAAAATCCTCTTTAAATATATATGTATGAAAATGGACAGTTCCATAGATGAAGGATCAATGAAGAATGTTGTATATATTTGTAACATGATATCATATCACTATGAATTATCATAATATTGACACTTAAGGGTTTTGATAAACTTAAAGAAAAAAATTACAACTAAGGCATGTAGGCCAAGTGCGATATGGAGGGTGAATGCTAGATGTATAATAAACATGATGGGTTGAAGGTGGTTTTAGGTGCTAAAATATGCAACTACGATAAAATTCCACTTTAGACTACTCAGTTGATGGAGATGATGATGGTGTCTCATTACTCTTTCCAAGAGGACCAAAATTGACCTAAAGATCACCTCCTTTTGATAAGAGGAAGTTGAGTTATGAAGTATTTTATTCATACATATATTTTGGATTAGGTCAACCCTATGCACATGTACCAATGGAAAGGTCAAGTGGACCTCAAAATATTTTGGACACAGATCAAGATCTCTTACCCTCTTCTATTTTTGTGTTGGCTCACACAGGCCTGGTAGACAAATCTCGCTCAAGGGTGTGAAACTTCAAGATGAAGATTGCACTGAACAGGGGTTTTTCGATTCGAAGTCACTGTCACAAAATTGAGCATTTGGGTCTCTATATGCTAGCACATATTGGTCATGAGATAGACCGAGATACCACAGTCACTATCATGCAGCTCATAGAGAGTGATAATGTTTGTCATAGTCACTCACATAGCTCCTCCTCCCTCTGACCGAGACTCCAAGATGAGATTTCAGTATTCCAGAGATTTCACTTCCTTGTTCAGTAGCAGGGCTACAGGCAGTGATATTGCATTACATTTATCTGAACAAAATTTTTGATGTTTATATTTATTTCATGGATATTCTATTTGGTGTGAAGATATGGATCATTGTACTCTCTTTTTCTTAATCATTTGATGACAATATATTAGAATAATATTTGCAAGGGTTTTCTCCATAGTGAGTTTTACCTTGGTCTCTGACCAAATGTGTTATCTCTATATGTGCACGCTTTTCTTCTATTCTTCCTTTATGTTTCATTGGATTGATGATGATGTTAGTTTTATTTCTATATAGCTGCAAATGCCGATGAATAATATTGAAAAACTAAATAATGTTATGATGTTATGTGGTGAAATTAATGTGTAAATGAAGAAATAAAATTATCAAAGCAAAGAACAATATATCCCTATGAAAAGTTAACATGGTATGAGAGGTGGGTGAAAGAAAATCGATGGAGTTCACCCATGTGGATAAAATTTTGATGGAAGAAAGAAGTGGATGGTCGAGATGTAAACAATGCTAGGGTATGAAGGAAATCCTAGGTAGTTAGTGCATAAAGATTTGATTGTTAGGGTTTGAGATAAAACGTCATTTATGGTAAAGACATGAGATTTGATGTATGAAATTCTCACATGGTCTATGTGAATATTTTCAAGTGCTTAGGACAGATTTAATGAAGCCCTGGATTGCGAGTTGTTGATAAAGTCGATTGAAGGCAACATCTTATGTGGACTATGGATAGTGATGACTCTTGAAGGTTGGTTCAAGAGGGAGAGGATTACCTCTCATTGAAGATAAGTACTCCTTGACTTATGGTGTTTTCTTTGTGTCTTTATTGATGTTTAGAATTATGGATTTTATTATTATTATTATTGTTATGATAATTCCTCATATTTCCTCCATGTATATTTGAGTATATGGATGTATCTAACATCCTTGATGAGATGTCATAAATAGATACCCCTTGAGCATCATTTGAGATGTAGGAAATAATAAAAAGATATAAAAAGAGGTAAATAGGCACTTTGTGACAAGCACTACAAACTAACTATGAGAAGGTGCACAAGTACTTGAACACTACAAAGTATGAAAGGTATATTGTTTCAATGTTATGTTTGAGATATAACATTGTATGACTACGTAAGACTTATGGTATGTTTCGAATATCTTCTTTGTAAATGGCTCATGCTTGCATATGAAAGAGATATTTTGAATTATGTTTCTTATAATGAAATGATGCACTTGTTATTGAATATTTTGATCATATTGATCTTATTGATTCTCTGAGGTTACTTATTACTGATCTTGGTTATAGTGACATAACTTGATGTTTTGCTAACATGTATTTTTCTTGGAGATCCTGATTATGCTCAGAAGGCTAGTACCTTAACTCTGGTAAATGATACACTGGAGATGTATAAGACATGATGGATCTCTTATAATAAGATACCTCCTTGATACTCATAATGCCTATGATAAGTATGATGAAAGTAGGTTGAAAATATTTTTCTTTTGGTAAAGTCTTATTGAATGAACTCACTTGGTCCTATGGTAACCTTGATAATAGAACTAAGATATTGATACTATAGATATAATTTTAACTAGGATCATGTTTTATATAATAATTATGGCATATGGTAATAATGAATGCCATAAACCTAATGGATTGACTTGATAGAAGTGATATTGTGTTCATGATCTTTGAATTATGTTTTCATACATGTTCGGTGTTCCAATCATGTGAATCTAAACTTTGATTAAAGGCTAATGTCATGATATGATGTAGTAAGCTAACGTAAGCATGTTATGACCACATGTATTTGATTGCATGGCTCTAGTAAAGACAAGTTGATGACATGAAAGAAGACGAATGAAGTATATTCTTAGTTAGCGGGATAATCTCTTCTCAAGGTTCTTACTCTTATTACTATTTTTATTCTATATTGTTGGAATATGATTTATGTGCATCTAACATTGTTGATCTATAGTAAGACCTTAAATCTGAATCCTGCACAGAAATTAGGGGTTTAGTTTTGGATGCAAGCATAGAACTAGGAATACTTGTACATTGATGCACACATGATAAGGCCCAGGTACTGTCCATGGAGATAAAGACTCACCCATGCTGACTTGATGAGAGTGACAAGAGGTTTGACTAATTTTGACCATTATCTGAAGATTTATGAAGTTTTCTAATCTCTAAATCAAGATGTCCGCCTAGAGGATGTTAGTTCCAAGGATAAGTAACAAATATTAGGGAAGTTTGAATGTTTAAAGGTGACCATGACTTACATATAGATATGCCATTATGATTGAAGTATGCACTACAATAATTTGACATGATTTGGTTGATTAATATATATGAGTTGTATGATGTGAGATGATGATCTAGATCTCTGACTCAATGATTGAGATCTGTCTTGGACTATACATCTGACTATGATAGAAAATTTTGGAGATTAACATGATATCTAATGTTTTGAGTTAATGACTAATGATTTTCCTTGATGAAAATGATATATGAGAATAATGACTTCCAATGAATTGTACCATCGGAATGACTTGATTTATATTGTGTGGTTGATGACAACCTATTGGCATGATAATATATGATGACATGACTTGATGAAATCCTTACCTATCATGTGGTTCAAAGAATTGATAGTAATATATTGATGACTTTTGATATTAGTATTGATCTGTCTTCTAAAGTTTGACCAATTGATTTAGTTGATTTCATTCCATAATAAGGATTTAAGAAAGGCTAATGGTTTGGTAAATTGTTATGTTTGCAGTGAGCATTGAATGAAGAAAACTCCCCTGATCCAGATATGTTCCCACTGACAAATATTTGATGAAGCGAGATGATGTGTTGATTCAACCGTTTATCTCATAAGTGGTTCAAGGTATGACTTTGCTTTTGATTTTGGTTTTTACATACTGAGGATCTACTATTGTCCGGTAAATATCCTCGGATGATATAAGATGGAGATGATTTATGAGGATCGTAATCATTTATCATCACATGATGAATCAATTTATGGAATTTGGAAAAGATAATCTATATTGTGAAACTATTAAAGAAGCATCAATAAGTGGTCATGCACATCCTTGGACACTCTGATTTCAAGTTAAACTTGTTGTTGAACTTCAAATGACATCCGTTAGTTGATTGAGAATTGATGGTCCATTTTGAGAATCAATACGTATATATATGATGTGCATGGAACCAAAATAAGTTCATGATTGATCTGCTTCATACACATTGCCACCAAGAATCCTTTAATATCTTTGCATGATATGATTTATTCTTGGTCTGAGATACTCTCATGATATATAATTGTATGAAGATGCTAATGTTGATTATTGATGAGAACATATGATTGCAACCTTAATATGAGATATGACATGATGAGAGGTTTGTGACACAATCGAGGATCATTATGGTGTTGCTAGCATGTCTAGGTATCAGCAAGTTTGAAGAACCTCCTTAGGGAGTTGTATGAGCATGATTTGGATGCGACATGGATAGATTAAGATAATAAGGAGTGCGATCCAATTGGTAGAAAATCACGTATATATATATATTATACATATAATATATTATATATATATTATATGTATATGATATGTATATTATGATAGTATATGTTATGTATATGTATATGTTATATGTATATGTATATGTTAATGTATAGTATATATATGTATATGTATAGTATATATGTATAGTATATGTATAGTTATATGTATATGTATATGTATATGTATATGTATATGTATATGTATATGTATATGTATATGTATATGTATATGTATGTACGTATTGTTGAGCCTGCGATAATATCATAAATTGAGACAACATAGTTGTACGAGACAAGCTTAGGCTTCTCGTTGGCCCTTCCTTGAGAGGGTGGATGATTATGGTATCCTTTTGTGATTTATATGATTATTTATGTTCTAGCATCGTACTTGATTTGGTGTACTATATAAATAGGTGAAAACTGCTACTAATAGATGATGATTATCTGATATGGGTATGATGAGAGCATTATTGATGAAGGACACTGAACCATACTCTTCCCCTCATGTTTGAGCTCCCAGGTTGAGGAATTGAGATATAGGGCTCCTAGGGTTGAGGGAATTCTACACAATAGCGTATCACCCCTATATATTAGCCATAGGGTTGGAGTAATATCTCACCCCATATTAGTCTTTTCAAAGTATCCCCCAATTGGCATCATACCAACAAGCTGAGCATGTTGGGAGTATCACTCATCTAGCCAACAAGTTGAGAGTGTACTTGGGGGTGTGGAACCCAGGGTGATTTTGATGCAGGTGTTAAACCACTTTACTATTCAGGGTCATTGATGGGAATATTAGTAGGAAATCAGATGGGTTGGGTAGTAGCTACCCTATATCACTTATTTCTCGATATGGGGTCATAGTAGTAGCTTATTAATCATATGTTCTTTCATGATGATGCGGGTCATAGTTATCACTCCCCATCAATTTTTCCAGGTAGTATTCCAATGATATTTTTGGTAGTAGCCTGATGATATTTCCAGGTAGTAGCTCGATGACATTTCCAAGTAGTATACTAATGACATATTTTCGGGTAGTAGCCTAATGGTGATTTTAGATAATAGCATGATACATATTTTCAGGTAGTAGATCATCGACATATTTAGGGGTAGTATCCCATTGACTGATATTCTAGAGATTAGCTCGCTCATAGATATTCCAGGTAGTATCTTGCTGATAGAGATTCTAGGTCATTGACCGATGAATAGAGGGTGGTAGATCAAGTTCCACTCGGGTGGAAAATTATTCTTCTTCAAGATTCAAGAATATTCAACATATGAGTAGGAACAATCACAAAGCAAGAATTATAAATAGATGTACATTGATGATACGAGATGACAAGATAATTGGGATGGGACATATGTCATGTTCATCAATGGTCATATATAGTTAGGTAAAATTCTCCCTAGTTGAGAGGGAGTGTTTAAATATGTAACTATCGTCAAATTCCAGTTTGGACTACTGATTTGATGGATATTTATGATGGCATCAGATTCCTATTTATGGAAGGACCAAAATCAAACTAAATATCACATCATTTGGATAAGTAGAACTTGAGTTATGAATTATTTTATTCATACATACAACCCAACTTGATTATGATGCAAGTGTTCCACCATCAATGGGAGGATTAGTAGGCAATATGTTGGGTTGAGATTACACTATGAGATTCCATTTTGAGATTCAGCTCCCTAATGAGATCCCAAGGTTAAGAAGTTCTCCCTTGTATTTTTGGATATCCTATTGCTAAGATATGGGGTTGTAGATGTATAGCTCCCCCATGATATTACGGGTCGAGGTGTGTTCCCTGATGATTCCAAATTTGAGAGTGTTCTACCCTATGAGGAGAGTTATCCTATTACTCAATATAAGATGAGAACTATATGCTCCCTTACATGAGACAACATGGGGTAAAAGCATCCCATAGGACCTTCCCCACTATCATAGACATCATTTAGCAATGTCCAATAGGACCTTCCTCATTGTCATTGGATTCTAGGTTGAGTAGTAGCTCCATGATATGGTTCTAGATTGAGATGTGGTCCTTGATTATATGCTCTCCGATAATGATGTGGGTTGTAGATATGACTCCCCGCTGGTCTTTTTTGATAGTAGTCTGATGACATTTATAGGTAGTAACCTCATGATGTTCTGGGTAGTAACCCGCTAATAGAGATTCTAGGTAGTGGCTTGATGAATAGAGGGTGGTATATTGAGCTCCCCTCTGGTAAAAGAATCTTCTTAGTTTATATCAGATAAGGTTTCAGTAGTTAGAGTTGAGTAGAGATAGTCAATAATCACAACAACTTGACAAGATATAAAGATATGGACAAGCATAAACAATCAAGAGATAAATAATAATAAGAAAAGGATTCATCTAGATGTATAATGATGATTTATGATGATGAGATAGTTCAAATGGACATGGTACAATGACTACATGACAAATATGATCCACAATTATATGTAATGACACTCAAAGGTTCCATAATGGCATATTCTTCGATGGACAAACATTGGCAGGTGAAATTCTCCCTAGTTTGGAGGTACTGTTACTTTTTGCAACTACGATAAAATTCCACCTTAGGTATCCCAAATTATTGAGATAAAAATTTCATTAGATTCCCCATTTTGAGAGGACCAAAATCAACCTAAAGGTCACCCAATTTGGTCAAGTGAAAGTTAAGTTATCAATTATTTTATTCATAGATGTATTATGAAATGGGCCAGGCCTAACTGCATGAGTAACTACTTGGGTCAATCTTAACCCCAAGTGGCCCCTTAGGAGATCCTATAAATAGAAGAGACCTTAATCTCATTTTGGAGACATATATTCTCTTCTCGTTTGTCTTGGTTCACATAGGTTTGATGGAAGGAGTTCACTCAAGGGTCTAAGATAATAGGCAAAAGGTTTGCTCTGGGTTAGTGTCTTCTAGATCTTTATCGCTAGCACATATATGAGGTTTTTTTATCCTCAATCACAATCACAGCATGGGTAAGAGAGAAAATTTTGCCCTCTAGTCATTAGGATTTAGTTCAGAGGGAGCGACTTTAGGTTTAGAGATAGATCGAAAGGTTTCAGTCCTGAGTCGATGGCTTCAGGTAGCCTAGGGAGTGGCTTTGTTAGTTCAGTAACTTAGATAGCACTAAGAGGGTTTGAATTTTACTTGTTGATCACTTAAATAACCCGACAAGAGAGCGACTTTTATTCTTCTCTATTTAGGGCCATAGTTGCAGGCATAGATACCTCTTGGGAGCAACTTTATTGTTAAAGTCACTTAGATAATGTCTTCATGAGTGTGACTTTGTGGCTTTTAGTTGCTCAGAAACAATCTTGATGAGAGCGACCAAGTTCATATATGGGGTTTTGGAATATCAACATTACTGATCTGTGGATCTGTGTTTCTCTACTGCAGATCTATGGATCTAGGTTTATCCTTTGTAGATATGTGGATGTGGATTTCTCTACTATAGATTAGTGGATCTGAGTTTCTCTATTTTTATCATAGATCTGTGGCTCTCTGGATCTGGCTTATTGTTACCTATTGTTGATAATATGCATTGGGATCGTTTTACTCTCAATTATAAATTTTTATGTCCATCTAAGAAGAAGAAGAATATTTTCATTAGGATAGTGATTTTTTTCCCTGGTCGCGGACTAATCCCAGTGTCTCTATATGTGTGCATGCTTTCTTCTACTATTCCTTTTATATTCCACTACATGGATGATGATGGTGATGTTTTTTCTTTCTATTTTATTGCACATGTTTGTGTATAATAGTGTAGATATGAATAATTAAATGATGATATGTGGTGTAATTAAAGTATTAATCGTGAAATTCAACTATCATAGCAAAGAAAAATGTTGCCTTCAAGAAAATTAACACTTTCTGCTTCCTCCAGCCTTTGTTTTTCTTTCTTCCCTTACTTTACCTTCTTTATGTGTTGTCGAATCTTTTCCTTTGTTGACAAAGTTTCTTTCCAATGAGAGGATATTCATCGAACTTGTATCTTTTCCCAACCTTTGGGTTCTCAGCAATCTTACTCTTACCCTTGTCCTGTGCTAGTTTGTTGCCTATTACTATTGTTGTTGTTTCTTCCTACAGTGTTGCGGCCTAGAGAGAATCCTTCTATGGTGTGTCTATACTTACGTGTTCATTGACCTTGGAGTAGTTATAAAAATACCTCCAAGGGTTCTCCTTTGCCCAATGACATGTCCAGTGAATCCATGGGTAATACACTTTTGCATAGTGGTTCTTACAAATACTGTAAGGATTATACAGATTTAAGTCTTTGGTGTCAAACTTGAACTTCATTATCTCCTTAGCTTCAGAATCTACATCTTTAAAGCTCTTAATATCGTATAGTATCATTCGCAATGTAAGGGTGGGCCACGGTGTCTTCTTCTTATTATGCAGTCCTATTGATAACCCTGTGGAGAGGCGATATATGAACTCTTGCATGAACATATTTTCTATGGCATACCTTGGAAGAACTTCCAAAGGCTTCTCTCTATCAAATTTTTTTATGAAGGTGCCACTGGGTGAGGTATACCAATCTACAATGTTACATATTGCCTCCATCACTTCTTGGGACATGCAAGGTGGATTCTACTAAAATATCAACTTGTACACCAAGATGGTGAAATGGTTAGCTAGCCTTTCCATAACTCCTAAGTAGTTGAATTCAAAAAGAAACTCACAATAAATGTTGACGGTAGTCTCTTTTGGTATCCATGCCCAACCCATGTTAGGAAACTGATGTTGGAAATAGATTGCATCAAGTAAATATGCGGACATGATAAAACTTGCCTACTCATTCTTGGGCAGATTTGAGGTGCTAGTCACATGCATTTTGAAATGAAGAGACAACATATCTGACTAGTTGAATTACCTTCCATCATTCACGAACTGGTCCAACACAACCACCCAATTTTCCATAAAGGTATTCCTGCTCTCTTAACCATTTAATTGACATGAAAAGATGATGAAGAACTGGTAGACCTTCCCAAGTGGATTTGTCTTGTAAACATGATTAGTTGTCGATGTAAACTTTAATGACTCTTTCACCTAGTGCTTTACAATATCTCTGATGTTCAGAAAGTTGTGGCTGGCATAGTAAAGTGAATCATGTGGTTCATTGGTTGAGGTAAATGATACATCTATTGATAGTTCTTCACCCCGAAGTTGGAAAGCTCTATCCCACTGGCATTGGTCAATATCATAGTCTCTAGATCTATGTCTGAGACAATTGGGTGGAGGATCTACACACATGGGAAGGCGGGGTTCCTGCATGCAATCTTTTGTAAGACTGAATGGTGGATACTGATATGAACTTGTCAATCCTCTAAGTCATCCTTGAAGTCCTCTGCAAAGATATATTTGATTTCCTGCCATGTTAACATCATTCCCTTCTAAACGAATAACTAAGTGTCTCCATAAAATGGAAAATTCATTGACACCTGCTCAACTACTTCCCTAATGCTAGTCTCAGATACACTTTGATGCAACTCTCTTGGAAGCCATGTTACTTTTAACTGCTGGAGAGATTCTCAAGAACTTTTGTACTTGAAGATAGAGAGGACACTCATTCAATGCAAATGTTAGCTTGAAACGAAAATCAGTTCAATAACAGACCCAACAACAAAATCAGAAACTTCTAGGAAGGATTTCCCAACATTGGCTCTTAGAGGTGATAGACTTCCAGCTGGGACTACATATTGTATAGTCCCAACAGACGGTGGGGAATCCTTTCTGGCTAGAAATATGCAATGCGTAGTTCAGTCTCAACACAAGACAGGAGAGACTACACAATGGTGAAGGCTGGGGGCTACCTCCTTGGACTGCGCAGTGGCAGTTGGAGGCAGGCCTAGGAAAGCTCTGCATAATTCTAGAAGCCAAGGCTAAGGGCTTGAGCTCCAGAAGTGTAAAGTGCATGCTCGGGAAGATGAGATCTTGGCTAAGGAAGCTGAGATCTTCCCAAGGGAAGCGAGAAGTTGAACATATCTAAAGGATTGAATGATTTTGAGTGCATATCTATGTGAATGATAATTCATGCAAGTGAAATAGGTTCAGGAATAAATCAAACTGAAGAAAAATGAAGCATGTGGAGAGTGTCACTACAATGACAACAAATAGAACAAAAACTAGGTAATGCACGAAAAAATTGGCAAAGGCAATTCAAAACTTAAAGCAACACCTCTAGAAGTTAAAATAAGTTCAGACACCAATGGTCTTTCAAAAGAACTTAGTGAAATAACACCCTCAGAAGATAAACAAACAAAAGCAATAGGAAAAGAAACAAAAAGACTAGAAAAAGAAGACTTAACAGAAAAAGCAGTGACGATCACATCGGAGGTTCCTTGATATCTTTTATCAAATTTGAAAATGAGCTCTAGCTATGTTGATTAAATACATTTGGTCGATTTAGATTTTATGATGCGAAGGCCAAAATTCAAGGGAAATTAACACTATGAAGTAGTTTCCAAAATAATTGGAGTGTCTCCTCCGGGCTGCTAAAAATAGATCCCTATTTTTAAGGGATGTTTTTTCACTTTTTTTCTTTTTCTTTTTTTGGAAAAGATGCCATGCATTGTGCAAAGCAGTTATGGGAAGGACTATGCAACTCAGTGACTCATTCTCTATGCAGTTTCCCAACTGAAGATAGGTTGTCAGCTGGCTTTACGCAATTCTGGATTTGAAGTCTCACTCTTAGATTTGACTATGCAATTCCCGAGAGCAAGGCTGGTTTCCCTGAAGGATTGTGCAGTTAACTAAGGAAATCCTGGAGCCGAGTCAAAGAGAAGTCAAGGATTCAGCCTGTGGGTTGGATAGTAAAGGAAGTAAGAAAATGCAAACCATCATGCAAAATATAATGCTTCATCAAAGCTCAAGTACGTCGGTCAGTGCGACATGAGTTGCTCTTATTTAGGAGGGAGGGTTCAAAATGAGGCATAGGAAAACATTTGGAGGGTATTTGTAGCCGCTACAACACTATACAGTACCCTAAATTTTCTTACCATGCATTAGCCTCTTTTTTCTTTCAACTACATCCTTAGCACATTTTATTATTGAGTGGAACTCCTCCCATCAAAGTTTTCATTTTGCCACCAAACATTATCCAATCCCATATCCAACTCATATTCCACATTCCCTAATATGTTAAGATGTCACTAGAACCATCAATGTGAGATTTAAAATGAACGAGACCTGGGATATTCCTTGACATAGTTCATTGTATAAGTTGTCTTTCAATTGCAATATTATGGTTTGATATTGACATGCTTTATTTCAATTTTGAGTTTTTTTTCTTTTCATATTAGAATAGACATTCTTTTATTCATCGTAGTTCACATGGCTTCCTCCTTTTCCTATAGTTATCTTATTTTCGTTCATTTCCTACAATTATGAGTTTTGACAGTAGAATGGTCTCTAAGTAACTAGGTTTCATCGTCGTGTTTTCACCCATATAAATGTTATTAAAGGAAAAGGATAGGTGCATATTTCACACATATTTGTGACCCCTCTTATGTTTCTACAAAACAATGTTGGCAATTAAAGTTTAAGCCCTTGCGAGTTGTAGTATTATTGTTGTAATATCTAGCCCCATCACCCTTGATCATGCGTTTCCAATTTTTTTCAACCCACATTCCCATAGAATGCAGGAAACGAAAAATCCCCATGAATTAGCCTACCAAGCCAAATTCAACAACTTGCAGAGCTCGTGCACTCTATTATGGCGCAAAAACCTCCACCTTTGGGGTTTATTCCAACTTCATGAAAAAAGAAATCCTAGTGGTACTCGGCTCTTTTGCAACTAATGAGTTAGAAACAACCATATGTAATGTATAGCCACCATATCTTGCATTCTATCCAAATAAAAAGAGTTGTATAAACTAAATATCCTAGATTTACATATCTTCCAGTTAGAGGAGATCCACCATATCGTGTTGTCTAGCATTGGAAAAAGCCTTGTATTAGCCACAACTCTCCTAGGTACACGTGACATAGTTAGATCTAAAAAAAAATGGTTGAGATGATGATGTAACTAACATGTTTGGTAGTTGATGCTCACTTGTTTGAGATTCTGAAAATTCACCATCATTGTAAAGTGGATTAATATAATTAGATGTCTGTCGATCAGTTGAAGACTCTACAGTTGGAGAATCACTATCTAAAGAACTGCTACTGCTTGAAGATGTGGATGAACTGCTAGAAGATCCTGATGGTGTTGTCGAAGTAGATGGACTGGAGGAATCATCTTCAGATGAAGGAAAATCAATTTTATACCAATTTTGTGAATTTGGTTGACTTTGCATATTTCCTTTTCTTTGACTGCCTTTAATTTATAACTTTTGAAGAAGACTTTCTATTTCTTCGGCACTCTTACTCTCTGTTTCATCAAAAATTACATACCTGCTCACAATAAATTTTCCGTTGGTCAAAAGACGATAATATTTCTTCTCATAAGAATAGCCAATACTTATGCATTTCAAACTTCTTTAGTGAAGCTTAGTTCATTTTTCTTTCAAAGCTAAGGCATAGCATACTGATCCAAAAACTCTAACATGTTTAAATCGAGGTTTGAAACCAAACCAAGCTTCATAAGGTTTGATTCTATCTAAAGAAGCAGTTGGAGATCTATTCATGAAATAGACAGCTATATGAATTGCTTCTGTCCAATATGTTGGACTTAACCTTTTAAAAGTTAACATAGATCTTGCCATTCCTAACAAAGTGTCATTCATTCTTTCTACTACTTCATTTTGCTGTGGGGTGCAAACATTTGTAAGATGTCTTCTTATGCCATTATCACTGCAATACGTTTTGAATTCATTTGAAGTGAATTCTCCCCCATTATCTATCTTAAGAGTACCTATCTTTTCTCTGACTTCATTTTCAACAAGTTGGTGAAAAATTTTAAACATTTCAAATTCTTTTGACCTTTTCTTTAAGAAATAAACCCAAGTCATTCTACTGAAATCATCAATGAATAGTAAGAAATATTGGGAACCACTGAATGAAGTCTGTAGTCGTCGACAAACATCATTGTGAACTAGTTGTAGCAGCCTGTTTGCGTGCCATGAACTTGTTGGAAAGCTTTCTTGACATTGTTTTCCATAAATGCAAGCTTCAAATTTTGCATTTTTCTTTTTGAAGGTTGGAAGTCCTTTAACCATTCCTTGATTTTGCAATTGAGAAAGACTATCAAAATTTAAATGTCCATATCTTATATGCCATAATATTATAGGTGAAGTCCATGTAGTCACTGCACTTGCAAAATCAGAATGCCTTGGAATAACTGTCCCTTTCATCCTTAACAATTTTCCATCTTTATAACCTATGATCATAGTTTCCGAGCTTTGTTTGATTGAATTAGTCTTAACTAGGCTATCTTCCACAATTACTTGATATCCTACTTGTCAATTCGTGACTAAAGAAGACAAATTTTTCTTAAAGGTTGGTACATACCATACATTTGAAATCATTTTTTCTCCAATGCTAGGGAAGAAAAATTTAACTGCTCCTTTTCCATAAGGAGTATGTTTTGTATCATCTGCAAGAAAAATGGAACTAAGTTGACAGTCTTGAAAATTCCAAAAAAAATCATGTCGACAAGTCATGTGTTGAGTTGCCCTTGAATCCAAGATCCAAGCATCTTCATAATCACTTCTAAGATGGGATGAAAGTTGTCATGTTGATGAAGCAGTAAAAAAATATTCTGAGTTATCATCATCTTGATAATTTGCAAATTGTGCAGTGTTGATGAAACTTGGGAATTTTATAAAGAGAATTTTGACAATCTTCAACATAATTTCCAACTTTGTTACATCTTCTACACACAATTTGACATAAGTCTCTTCCTCTTCCTGGAGATTGTCCTCTGCCTCTACTTTGACTTCTGTTTTGAGGTTGTCCTCTACCTTGATTATTATTTTCTCTACCTCGAAAATACCCCTCTTCCTTGATTGTTTCCTCTGCCTTGAAAATTACTCTTACCTAAACTTTTGCCACTATTAAAGTTGTTTCCTTTGCTTTGGCTTCATCCTCGACTTTGTACATTATGTGCTACTTGATTTTGATTGAAATTCCCTCTGCCTCTGCTTCTAGAACTGTCAGTCGATGATTTACTAGTGTTGGCCTCTATGAAAAAGACATCTTCACCAACTTTTTTTTTTTTCCAAAGGTTTTATCATCTTGGGTCAACATTTCGCAGAGCTCATCAAAATTTAGTTTCTCTAACTTACTATTTAATTGTAGAGTCTCCAAAAAATATGTGTAGGAAGAAGGAAGTCCAACAATTAAAATTGTGACCATAAAACTATCATCTACTACCAGAAAACTGACATTCATGATTTCCTACTTAATATTCTTAAGTCTGGAGATATATTCATGAACATCACCTCCTTAAATCAATTTTTGTTGCAACCATTTTAATTGTAGATCAATTTTCTTTGATTCCAGCTCAGTATCAAAGAATTATTTAAAGGTTCTCAAAGCAGACCATGCATCTATAGCATTTGCTATATGGACATACATTTCATCATTCACAGAAGATTTAATGAGAGCTAATGTTTTGGTATTCTTAACTTCCCATTTTGCTAGTGCAGCTGCATCTATGGGTTTATTTGGCTTAATATCACCATCACATATACCCTGCCACAATTCATTATAAATGAGAGTGCTTTTGATGAGGCGTTGCCATGTTTTATAAGATTTTGTACGCTCAAGTTTGTCGAAATCAGGAAAAAAATTAATCATCTTTGACATTGTAGTTTTGAACCTCCACACCAAGAATCAGGCTCAGAAAAAATATCAAGATGGGTAACACACCATGCAACACACTACGCAAAAAAAATGATCTACCAGGGCTTGGCCTTGACCCATCTATAGTCATTGAAACAAGAGAAAAATGACTGAGCTTTACACTTTGCTCTAGTGAGTTTCTCAAATATTTACAAGGTAACTTTCAAAATTTGACTTTTACGATAACGCTCTTGGAAATCCTGGTGGAAAATATTACCCCACCTCAAAGTAATATTACTTTGAGCTATAGTATCGTACTTATCTCTCCAAATAAAAATTATAGATAATATCCCCTTATTACTCCAAAAAAAAATTTACAGACAATAAATTACTAAAATACAAAAACTTACCATATCTCTCCAAAATAAAATATCCCTTATCTCTCCAAAAATTTACAAAATTAAAAAAAATACTCCTTATCTCTCCAACAAAGTTCTTTGATTCAACTTTAAACTTAAAAACAAACACTGTCAAAAGCGAGATCTTTTCTACTCGTCCTTCAGGATAGTTGTTGGCTGACCCATGCTAGCTGGCTGACGCTGGCTGGCTATGCTCAAACTAGCTGGCTATCATGCTGGCTGGCTATGCTAGATTCACATTGGCTCTGTTGGCTTCACATTGGCTAGCTAGAAGCAATGGCAAATTCCAATCCGTTTCATCTGCTCGGCGTTGACAACAATGGTGATGTCTTGTAGCTCGTCTTCATGCCTCAGGAGAAAGCATCAGTTAAAAAGGCCTCTCAACCTACTCAAATGGCACTGGCCAAGTTCCCATCCAAAACCCTACCTCTGACTCTCTGCATTCTAGATCTCTGTGTTCTAGATGAAATCTACATGTTTTAGGCTTAGATTACCACTGGAATAAGGGTGTGAGAGAGTCAAGAAATGGAGTGGGCTTAGGAGGTCGAGCTGGGAGAGGAGGAGACCGCAATCAAGATGTGGGCTATAGCAATCATGGACACAAAGAAAACTAAAAAATCTCATGACAATATCAACAAAAGGTTAGTGCTTGTCATGAAGAGTGGCAAGTATACATTGGGTTACAGAGTCTAGAAGGACTACCAAAGGAAAATTTATTATCATTACAAATAACGGCCCTCCTTTCCGTAGATCGGAAATAGAGTATTATGCTATACTTCTTAAGGTTGGAGTGCATCATTTCAATGGAAACGCCATCATGGTTATAATCGAACTATCATGGCATGGCTCTCAACATAGGGGTGTGGGATGATCAGGAAGTCACATGGGCTACTCCAATTCTTCGAGTCAAACATTCATTTATGCTGAAGTAATTTTTTTATTTTTAAATCTGCTAAATATAAAAAAAAAAAAAAATTAGGTACCAAATATTAACAGAGTTTTCCATATGCCTGTAGAGCTGGAATCTGCTCTTCACATTAGCTACAACATTACTGGAGCTCTGTTACCACAATAATGGCAGAAGTGTCCTTAGACACGTAATTCTATTAATCAGAAAAAAAAAATTACATCTGAAATTTTGCAAGAGTTTACACCCGAGCAACCAAACACTCTTGCAATGAGCTATATACAAGCTCAATGTCCTAACTATCTCTAATTATGGATCACTTATGAAATAACAAGTGTCCACTTACAATAAAGTTTATTCAAACAACTTACTTACAATTCTCCCAAAATAGAGCCTATGATACGACACATTTGTAGAGTCATATATTTTACAACAATATACTTCTAAATGTCTCCATTAAATAATTAAATGTTCTAGATTAAGAATTATTAATTTAATATCTTAAATAAATGATTATTTTATTCTAACTTAATAGCCTATGATAATATTTATTTTTGGATCATCTAACAATTGAACCATGATTTTAAAATGCACTGTATTGACTGATGGAATTCCTTTGGAATATAATCTATTTAAGCGGGGATTAAACTAGCATAGATTCATGTTAGTTTGATGTTATATTTAGATACATAATTATTCGTAGAAATAAATATTGGGTAACATATAATATTGTAATTATTCTAGGGCATATGTGTAGATATAATGTAAGCAAACATTTGTAATGTCACCTCAATTGTGATAAACATATTTGTAATAATTAATATAGATCTATTTCATGAATAAATTTAATTGATAATAAAAACTTGATATTTACAATATGAGAAGATTTTTAATCATGAATATTTATCATGGATTTTATTAACTTTTAAGTAGGTTTTTTACAACACCATGGGCCAATAGCCACAAGAGAAATATAGAGAGGGAGAGGAGGGAAGAATCTTATAATACCATGGGCTATTACCATGGTTTATCAATACCATGTGCCATCTAGACTTTTGATTATTATGTGATGTATCTAGGCCTTTAGTTATTTTGGTACAATATCATGGGCCAATAGCATGTTTTATCAATTTATACACCATGGCCCAAAAACCATAAAATTATTTTTCCAAAATCAAAGGATACTTTAC